>CM074755.1:5168347-5190847 GCA_037367245.1 Phrynocephalus guinanensis | reverse complement strand
TTTAAAAAAAAAGACCTAAGAATAAAAAGCGATTTCTAAGGTAAGATGGCGGGAGAAGGGGGGGGAAGTACTATAAAATAAATCAACCTCCTTGACCGCCAAACGTGGCAATATAAAGCCAAGTTTTTAAAAGCTTCTTAAATGGCAGGAAGGACCCCGCAGTCCTGATTTTACTTGGAAGGTGGTTCCACAGTGTTGGATCCACCACCGAGAAAGCGCAATTCCGGGTGGAGGTTTTATGGGTCTCCCGGGGGGGGGGGTGGCAACCTGGAGCGCTAGGGACTGTGATGTTCTGGTGGGCCAGGCCGATGTTGATCTCTGGGTGATGTCTGTGAAGATTCTCAGTCCTCCGGGTGAGTTTATCTGGAAGATGAGTCATGGCTACTGGACTTCTTTTTTGAGAGATAGAAACGTTTCGCTGCTCAGACTGATGAAGCTGTTTGGATGAGCAGCAAAACGTTTCTATCTCTCAAAAAAGAAGTCCAGTAGCTATGACTCTACTTCCAGATCTCTGGGTGATACGCTCCGACAGACATTCTGGTCCCAAGCCATGCAGGGTTTTGTCAATCAAACATCAGCTCAAATACAGAACCAACAATGACTTGTCAAGGATGATCTGAATGTTTCCCAAAAAGGGTTGAATCCCAAGACGTTATACAAGTATGGCGGAGAGTCAATAGACAGCGTGAACATCACATTTGCATGCACTGTTGTTCTGTGCTATCTGCCAGCTCCAGATGAAATATACGGTATTCTTCTAAGGAAAGGCTGAAACAGACAAGATAGTTCCAATAATTAAATTCAGGAGTCACGGTATGTTTTACGCATTCGTAAATGAGCTGTGATATATGACGCAGTCGTAAAGAATTACCATTTATTGGTAATGAAAGGTAAAAATTAACCATCTATTCAGTATTCTGCCCCCTCATCACAGAAGTTTAAGACTCTGCACGCACGCCAAGATTCATGGGTATCCACTCTTCCTAAACCTTCTTGAGGTTTGGGTGACGGGTTATGAAATTAAGACCACGGTGGCTGTGATTACTTTTATAACCGGTATTAAAATAAAAAATTTGATGGCGAACACGCAAGATAGCGTGTCAAAACGGCCCAAGTTGGCACGGTCTCTTTATGGAAAACAAAACAAAACAGATTTCATTGGGTCTTTTAAGAATTTTTGGATCTGCATGGCTTGGGTGTTTTTTTTTTTTTACCTCGCTGCTTTCACTTGGAATTAAAAAAAAACCACACAATTATCACTGTCGTTACGGGTATAATTCAGGTCCCAGGGACCTGCGATGCACCTCCACCCACTTTGCTTTTGGCAAAGGCGTGAAGGCATCTCTTTTCAGAAGGACCCTGTGAAAGAAACTGAGGATGGAAATGTTATCCAGTCAACAGCGTCCTGTCTCGGGCGGGTGCCGTTGCATGACAGATGGCATTCGGGTCACCAGAGTGGGCAGGCATCCAACTGTGTGACCAAATGGGGAGTTCCATGCCCGTGTGTACATGGCGCTTTCACAACAGAATGCTGGCTAAAGTCATAATTACAGTATTTTAACCACTCAGTTGGTTTTTGTTGACGTTTTCTGCAGCCTCGCATGCTGGGAGGGACCGCTGGCTATCAATCTATCCTGCACGATCCAATCGTTCCTTCCCTGGCTCTGCATTCAAAGAGGGCCCTGCCTCTCTGATCATTCTCCCCCCCCTCTCTCTTGGGTCTGTTGGAACCAGACGGTTTGTTGAGGTCTGTTGCTGAAAGCAGTCACCTTTGTCAGTTTGCTGTTTGATCTGTTCAACTGGAAGTAAATGAAACTTTTTTAAAAATCCTATTAATGTCTCAGAAGCATTATTGCGGTAAGTGCCAGCTAATGAGGAAAGGAGTGGACTCCTCGAGGAAACTTGAAGCTATTCTGGTCTGGGAATCCGTCCACTCTGGGCTGCACAGCTAGAGGAGTTTAATAAAAAAATGCAAAGCTCTCCGAGAGTTTTAAACTGGTCTTTTCAATTCGCTTTTGATCATACCTTAAAGCCATCATAATCGTACCTTTTTAAGCCATCTTACAAAGATCCTTATGGTCCCTTAGCAGGAAGCTTAAGGTGGTCCCTTAGTGGGAAGGCGTAATAGGGAGAATAATAAATAAAACAAGTCTGGATCTTGTGGGAGAGTAATAAATAAAACGGATCTGGATCTTGTGGATGATTGCATAAGGTCTTCACAACTTGCTCCGGTCTTGATGAGGCTAGGTGGGGCATGTCAGCTATGCAGAGAAGACAGCATAAGCAAGAAATGAATCAACAGCCAGAATCCTGTTTGACAATTTCTACTCCCACTAAGGAAATCCTGTAACCCTCGGTAACAAATTGCTACTCCTGAACACGATGCTGGTTGCATTCCTGGACGCATCCAGCCGATAGGGCCCATGTGCAGGGACCCTACCAACACCTTGCAAACCAGTGGCAATTTACCACCCAGACTTAACGAGATTTCTCCTAATGAGAGTGAACATTTCCAACAGGATTCTAGCTCGTGAAGTCTCTAAAACGAGAATAGAGTCGTGGGGTTGTAGTCTAAAATCCACAAAGTAGGGCGTTCATCATTCCCGTCTCCCGACTCTTGAGACGACCACAAGTGAAGACCAAATTCTCCAAACCAGACAACACGTCGTACCAAACCCCACCCTACCCCTTGAAAAGAGGAAGGGGTTTAGCCCTCCTCTTCCCCGGAAACGTTATGCCGATCCATTGTCGCCAACATTCATATGATATCTCGGCGCCGCGTATCAAGCAGATCAGGTTTAAATCACTGTCGTCTGCCGATCGCAGGTGCTCCACCACCGCTTGTCAAGACATCCTGTCTGAGTCTTCACACGTCAGATAGAATCAGAGCACTCGGTGTTTGGGTCTGTTGACAGCAATTTATTTTGATGCGTTGTCACAATACGGAATCCTACCGCACTCGGTACTGTGTGAGAGAGCGAGGGAGAGGGAGAGAGTGTGTGCGACCCCCCTCCTCGATTGCCAGATGCTACAAGTTTGGGAGAGGTAAGGGGGTATAATTTGGATGGCAGAAGAGACATAGACAGGGGGATAGCAGGAGGGAGGTGGCGTTCTCTCGGGTGAAAAACAGCAAGCTTCCCGATGACAAGAGGGGCCGGGTTCCAGAAATGATAAATACTTGAGGGGAACTATAAAATCAAAGACCCTGACAGAGGTTGAAGGACCAAACACTGTTAGTTGAACACCACACAAGCCTGGCGCCTCTCAAACCACACTTCTAGTTTGAGAGGGTGACACGTCACCCCACAGGGAGACGAAAGAAAAAAACGCCCAAACTCAGAAGCAAATAAATATTTTCTGAGCCAGTCCTTCAGGCTACCACGAACTCCATGGAAAACCGCCGGCCTCTCGTCACACTGACATAAGGACGCGTGCTGGCGTTGTGTGTGTGTGTGTGGGGGTGCATCCAGCTGACAAACGCCCAGAGAACCAAGGCGAATTCGATTCGAATTAGAACCAAGGTGAAAATAGGACGTAAGCAGGGCCTTGATGGGCCACGGGGAAATGATTTTAAAAAATCATTACGGGCTTTTGTGGATCAACGCCACGTCTTCAAGTCAGAACATGGCAAGATGGGGTTTGCCAAGGGGTTGATCTTAGATGTAAAGTTCTTGGCAAGATGATTTTAACAGGGCATGTCTGTCTTAAGTGAGGCAAGAAGCAGCTGGGCTGTTCGTGTAAAGCTGCGTCCGAAGCCAAGGACTAGGTTGCACAGCCCAGTCCTTCAAAGAAAAGAGCCCAGGTCATGCACACCCATGCCACCCCACTTCTCTATTTGGACATCTTTTAAAAATCATAATTTGCATAAAACCCTGGAAATTTTAAAATTTAAATTCTTCTTCCTTCCCTCCTTCTTTCCTTCCCTCCTTCCTTCTCTTTTTTATTCATTCATTCGTTCATTCCTTCCCTCCTTCCTTCTTTCCCTCCTTCCTTCTCTTTTTCGTTCGTTCATTTGTTCATTTGTTCATTTGTTCATTTGTTCGTTTGTTTGTTCCTTCCCTCCTTCCTTCTCTTTTTGGTTCATTCGTTCGTTCATTCATTCATTTGTTCGTTCCTTCCTTCCTCCCTTCCTTCCCTCCTCCCTTCTCTTTTTCATTTGTTCATAAGTTCATTCATTCATTCGTTCCTTCCTTCCCTCCTTCCCTCCTTCCTTCTCTTTTTCGTTCATTCGTTCGTTCCTTCCTTCCCTCCTTCCTTCCCTCCTTCCTTCTATTTTTCATTTGTTCATTCATTCATTCGTTCATTTGTTCGTTCCTTCCTTCCCTCCTTCCCTCCTTCCTTCTCTTTTTTGTTTGTTCTTTTGTTTCTTGTTCGTTCATTCATTCATTCATTCGTTCCTTCCTTACTTCATCTATCTATCTATCTATCTATCTATCTATCTATCTATCTATCTATCTATCTATCTATCTATCTATCTATCTATCTTCCTTCCTGTCTCCCTTCCTCCCCTCTTTCCTGTCTCCCTTCCTCCCTACCTTCCTGTCTCCCTTCCTTCCTTCCTTCCTTCCTTCCCTTCCTTCCTTCCTTCCTTCCTTCCTTTCATTACATGGATGCTTCGGCAGCGATCCTTCCAGAATTCAGCAAGCTACCAGCGTCATCCCAGTTTTGGCAAAACAGAGGTGGGTCTTTGACTCCGTTCTAAACAGGGCTCGGAAGGGACAGGCACTAATTTGGATGCAGGAGAGAGAATCAAGTCCTACACGTAGGACAGGGAAGGCACCACTGTACATACCAACGCTTGTCAGGCCGATCGAGATAATCCGCCAATCGGAACTCCAGTAGCGCACCTTGTGGAAATGTGGCGCAGGATGTTCCTGAGGGCATCCGCAGCCTGAAAGCTGAACAGCGGGTCTCAAGACACGAAGCATTGGGGCAGCTGAAGGAAAGTCCGCTTCTCTCCATCCTAGGCCGCGGTCTCACCAGCGTTTTCTGCGCATTTTTGCTGCGGCAAACAGTGCAGTAAAAGATCGCGTTCTAACCGCGAAGGGAAGCAATTTGGTGCCCCGACTGACCCTACCCCTGGAAGCACACTTTCGCTGAAGTTTTTCGAACCACCGCTAGGGGTTGGTTTAAAAAACTTCCCTTAAAGATGTGCAGTTCTTTGCTGCTCTCGCGAGGTGTGACCCCAGAAAATACACAGTCATTAGCTTCGTACCCCTTTTCCTGCCACTTTCTGGAATGGAGACTTAGAAAATCGACCCAGATAAAAAGGGAAAAGATGCGCAGTAAGCAAGTAGAGACGGGCACAGAGCAGTAAAATACTACCCTGTCGACAGGACACTAACTGCGCATCAAACACCACGTGACCGCCCGGGGGAAAAACTACACATCAAATTAAGATGCGCAGAAAACTTTAGTGAGACCGCGGCCTTAGAGGCGTCCTTCTGCAGCCTGGGTCTCCACAGCATCCATGAGCCCCAAACAAATCCAGGTAGGGAAATTCTCCGTATTGCGCCAGGTTAAGTCCCGACAGATCATTACACATTCCAGAGAGTCTCTGCTAAGGTTTTCTCCCCAGCCCCGCCCCCCTCTGCCAACCCCTTTCCCTCTTTCCTCCCCTCTCTCCTCCACCCCACTTTGCAGGGTTAATCCAGTCCTCTCATCCATAGCTTTCTCTTCTCTGCCCAGTCAGGAACTGGCCAGCCAGAACAGTTTACAGTAAATAGCCCTCCGCGCCCAAGACAATTGACTCGCTTTATCCCAGGCACGAGGCAAAACCGTGCATTAAGGACTCTAATGGGCTCGGGAGGAGGGGCTGCGCTCGTGTGTGTGTGTGTGTGTGTGTGTGTGTGTGTGTGTGTGTGTGTGTGTGTGTGTGTTTGTGTGTGTGTGTTTGCGTGTAGGCCCGCCTGGGCAAATGGAAAACAGTAAAAGAGGCAGAGAGATGCCAGACGTCAGCATGGATTTGACGCCGAGGGGCAACTGACACCATTAAGGAGGGTGGACTCTAAATGTGACCGGCTACCTGTTCCGCCATCCCCAGGAGGTACGGCCGATGGGACAAGACACCCCAAAGCTATGGGAAGAATAAATAGTCCCCGAGGAAAGCAAAGTTACTGCAATCCCTGATCCAATTCCTAACCCGTTGCACTCTTTCCTCTGAATCTCCTACTGGCCATCCTGCTGCCTTGCGCTTCTGTGACATCACGGCAGCCCACCCAATCAGAACATGGATGCTTTGTCGGCATTACGGTACTGCAAAGTTATTTGGGGCATAACAATTCAAGGGGTTCACCCTTCCTTCCTTCCTTCCTTCCTTCCTTCCTTCCTTCCTTCCTTCCTTCCTTCCTTCCTTCCTTCCTTCCTTCCCAATTCTAGTTCCTTTCTTTCTTTCTTTCTTTCTTTCTTTCTTTCTTTCTTCCTTCCTTCCTTCCTTCCTTCTTCCCTGCCTGCCTGCCTGCCTGTTGTATTCTGCCAGCTTAACAACACCCAGCACTCTAAAAAAATGTTCTGCATTTGTCCTCCTGCTTGCTGTGTCGCAAAGCAAATCATTTCATGCAGGGGAGTTTGACAGGAGAAAGGATCACATTTCCGATCATGGAGAGCCACCATTACAGAGCGATTTAAAATTTGGAGTGGGTGTCACAACAACACCGGTGCTTCCTCCTGGCCAATATAGACAGTCCTATGGAAGCAACCCCCCCCCCATCCCCAGAGAGTCCTAGGCGCGCACACTTGCCTCTTACTGGAGAAAAACTGCCCGGTCATAGCAGAAGGCAACCCGTCCACTGTTGTTTCATCAGGATGTGAGCAGCTGTTTCTAAAGGGCCCTGCCTGCCAGAGAGACATTTGGGAGGGCTAACAAGTCACAAACCCCCACATACATGGATTTCCATGCTGTAAGACCAGGAGCTAAAGAGTTATTTGACTAGTTCCAAAAGGGAAGGTGAGAGAGGGTTCCTGGAAGGAAGGTTTTTAGACACCTGAGACACATTGCTCCCTCCCGTCCTCCTTCGACTCACAGAGGGAGCCCAGGAGTTCAGAGAGGGAGCTTGCCAAGCATTACCGAGAGCTAAACGCTACCCTCTTTGTAATCTCTATTAATATCCAGCCCATGCTCTGGAACGTAGCCTGAAATTTGTGGGTTGGACTTTCTCCTCTCCATTAACTTGGATCCTCGGCTAAAGTTTTAGGAGGCAAGGCTACAGATCTCAAGGCGTTCTGCTTCCAGAGAGACAGGAAGAGAGAAGGAGGGAGGGAGGGAGGAAGGAAGGAAGGAAGGAAGGAAGGAAGGAAGGAAGGAAGGAAGGAAGGAAGGAAGGAAGGAGTTGATGATGGAAGAGAGGAAAGAAGGAACAAAGGAGGGAGGGAGGGAGGGAGGAAGGAAGGCAAAAAGAAAGAAAGAAAGAAAGAAAGAAAGAAAGAAAGAAAGAAAGAAAGAAAGAAAGAAAGAAAGAAAGAAAGAAAGAAAGAAAGAAAGAAAGAAAGAAAGAAAGAAAGAAAGAAAGAAAGAAAGAAAGAAACGGGGAGAGGGGGAGAGGAGGGAAGGAAGACTTTAAATTATTACCTGTCTCTTTCCTAACCATTTTAAGGATAAGTGAGAGAGATTTATAATGCATTTTGCTTGCAGAATGAATACTGCTGTCAACCATACAGGAAGGAAACTGGTTAGGAGGTTCTGGTCTCTTGCAAAAAAAGTGCACAAATAATACATGTTGTGACTGGATCCAAGCAGAAGGAAGTATAACCCAAGGCCAGAGCATTTCAACATATGCCCTAGGCAGAAACACGAGGGAAGTTTTCTGTACATCTCATAAAATCATAGAACGACTGAGTCGGAATGGGCTAACAAGACCCATCATGTACAATACCCAGCTCATGGCAGGAATCCAAATCAAACAGATTGGGCAGAGGAGGGGGGGTCCCAATTTTCTCTCGAAAGCCTCCAGCGTTGGAGTGCTCAGCCTCTCCCGAGGCCATGGGTTCCGTTGTTTTACGGCTCTAACAGTTCGGAAGTTTTTCCTGACATTCAGCCACAATTAGGATTCCTATCACTTGAGCCCGCTCTGATGCATCCAGGATTCTGAGATGAGATGATCCTGCACCTCATCTATAGGATGACATTTCAAGCCTTTGAAAAATGCATATTTACGTCTCAAACTAAGGCAAACGTTTTGGTTTTGTAAGCGAGCACACATATCGGTAGACCCAAACTTGGAGTCCGTTTCCTATTGTTTTTGCATGGACAAAGAAGCAACTCTGAAGGGACTAAGACTCCCGTAAGACTGAGCCTGGGATCATGGTTTAGTAGTGGATCCACACAATTCCTAAACCATAGAATCATAGAGTTGGAAGAGACCTCAAGGACCATCTAGTCCAACCCCCAGCCATGCAGGAACCCCCATCACAGGGCTCCTGACAGATGGCCATCCAACCTCTGTTTAAAAACCTCCAAGGAAGGAGCCTCCACCACCCTTTGTGGCAGCATGTTCCACTCCCAAACAGCTCTAACCGTCATGAAGTTCTTCCTAATGTTCAAATGGAATCTCTTTTCCTGTAGTTTGAAACCATTGCCCCGAGTCCTAGTCACTGAAGCCATGGAAAACCAACCTGTTCCCTCTCAAGCAAAGTTTGATCTTGGTGTGGCAACCCATCAGGTCGCAACAAGGCCCTGGCCCAAGCAAGAGGGCATGAGATGAGGAATGGGCGTGGAGAGAAAGAAGTTCAGCACCCTGGACAGCTCCCCAAAGAGCTTTAGGTGGCCTACAGCACCACGGCTAGCAACCTTGGATGGACAGTAAGGTGCAAGTTTACCCTGCTCCTTGTTGGGCTTTAGGGGCCTGTCTCTAAACAGCTGGAATCCCACTCTGACATTGCTAATCTCTTTTGCTGTGTTGTGAAGGCCGACTCCTCAAAGTCAAAAGGGAGCAGTATTTCCTCAGGATCCAGCACACAAAAGGAAGGAATGAAGGTCATGGGGGTGGGGTCCAAGCCCCTGTTCTTTTAAATTGAAAGTGAATTCATAGCTACTTCCAGCGTCTTCCATTCCTTATTTTCTTCTCTGCCCTTAAAAAAATTGGAAGGAAGGAAGGAAGGAGTTGATGATGGAAGGAAGGAAGGAAGGAAGGAAGGAAGGGAGGGAGGGAGGGAGGGAGGGAGGAAAGAAGGAGACAGAAGAGAAGGACAGGGAGAGAAGGGAAGGGAAGGCAAGGAAGGAAGGAAGGAAGGAAGGAAGGAAGGAAGGAAGGAAGG
Organism: Phrynocephalus guinanensis; assembly: GCA_037367245.1. Taxonomy (NCBI): domain Eukaryota; kingdom Metazoa; phylum Chordata; class Lepidosauria; order Squamata; family Agamidae; genus Phrynocephalus; species Phrynocephalus guinanensis. The sequence continues at coordinate 5,181,595 of CM074755.1, read as the reverse complement.
AAGGAAGGAAGGAAGGAAGGAAAGAGTTGATGATGGAAGGAAGGAAGGTAGGAAGGAAGGGAGGGAGGGAGGGAGGGAGGAAGGAAGGAAAGAAGAAGAGAAGGGAAGGGAAGGGAAGGGAAGGGAAGGGAAGGAAGGAAGGAAGGAAGGAAGGAAGGAAGGAAGGAAGGAAGGAAGGAAGGAAGGAAGGAAGAAGAGAAGAGAAGAGAAGAGAAGAGAAGAGAAGAGAAGAGAAGAGAAGAGAAGAGAAGAGAAGAGAAGAGAAGAGAAGAGAGGAGAAGAGAAGGAAGAGAAGAGAAGAGAAGGAAGGAAGGAAGGAAGGAAGGAAGGAAGGAAGGAAGGAAGGAAGGAAGGAAAGACAAATTAATGAATGAATGAACCCATGGTGTTATGAAACCTGGGAGATTACTGCCAGTGAAAGTTTAAAAGTGTTTCATTCCAGCCAGAGTCCAGCCCCCCCCCCCCCCGCGCCCATTGCTCACCGTCCTGTCAACCCTGGTTTCAGCAGCGGAAAGCTCATTACCAGCCGGCGTGCGAGCAAGACACCTCCCAATTAAAAAAGCACTAAGAATCACTTCATCTCCACCTCGCAGGGTTGTTATCAGCACAGGTTATAATCCTAGATTTGAGCAGCTTTTCTGACTGCAAGCTGTCTGGGTAATTACTAGCCTGTCTGAGCACGACGATTGAACTCTGTGCCTTTCAGCTCACGGGCTGACCACTGTTTGTTATGAGCCCAGCTGCTAATAATATATTAACACACATGCTTAATATACAGTAATATGTTTGCATTTAAACTGCCTGGCACCCTGCGCCCTTAAGTGTAGGAAAGGACGGAGCCTGGAGCCGAAAGTCACACCGGAAATAGGCTATTATGCTCACGGAGGCCACGGAGGGGGTGAGCCAGAGCTATTTAGTAACTCACACAAATAAAATTACTTCGGTTTTAAGTGGCAACCGGGTAATGCTGGAGGGTTTCTTGTCAACGGCCCCGTGTCCCCCCCCAGAAGCCAGTGACACCAGACAAACATACTGTAACCACACTTCCGAAGGAATCTGCCGCTAATGGAATTAAGCCGGCAGCAACCTGCTCCTTTCAGAATCGACTCAGCTTCTGTTCACGTTTCACAGTCGGGAGAGAGAAGCACAGAATGAAGGAAAATGACAAATGTTTTTCTCGGCTACGGGGAAGAAGAATCTGGTCCCCTGTGTCTCTCAGCACTGGCCGATGGGCACTGCAGTCCATTGGAAAAGCCACTTATTCCCTACTGTCGAATCTACCACACCCAAGTTTCTCCTTTCACTAATTCAGGACCCGGCGTGCTGTTTGGAAGACAACTTGCTTCCGACGGACCTTCCATCTCGTACTAAGGGGGCGATGCTGGCGCAAGAAAGGCACACATGCGCTGGCTCTGAAGTCAGACCTGGGTAAATGCAGGTGAACTGGCCACAGAGGGAGAGAGGAGGAAATTGACATACAGCTTTGTTGGCAGCTTGTTAAGGTAAGCTTTGCAGAAGGGATGGCTACAGAACTACCTTAATAAGCTGCAAACAAGGCTTGAACTACCTTAATAAGCTGCAAACAAGGCTTTCCTCCCCTCCTGTGGATGCACGTGAAGGTTCTCTAACACCAAGCTTTTCTTTTTGTAAAAAACAGTAATTCTTTGCATTACGCCAGCCCTCCTGGTGTTTTAATATTGCCCTTGGAGGTGCCATGCCACTGAGTCAACCACCAGCACCTTGCACATTTTCTTTTGCACCACCTCAAGCTTCCCAGTGGTGGGTCAAATATTATGGTGTGAGGGGGAGTCCAGGTTGATTTGCTTTTATGCCATGGGGTCAATAAAACAAAGCAAAACAAAACAGACTGTCCCGATCCTGAAGCGCAGCTCAACGGTGGCATCCACGAACCCACATGGTTGTTTTCCTTTCCATTCTGATTTGGGATGGGCTGCCCCGAAAGGGAGGTTGCATTTTCTCAGGGAAGACTCTACGTGTTGGAAAGAGGTATTATTCACCATAGAGGTTGCACAGGGTTTGACACATTTTGTAACCATCCTGAAAACGGGTCAAGGAGAGATGCTAGAAAGGACATGCACTTGGAACATGGGGTGGAGCTCATTCCTGACAGGGACCTGGAATGAAACTATCAGCTTGAGATCCATAAAGTTGGACATCCAAAAGTGAAGGCGTGCAGAACAGCGCAGCATCCGCGGAGAGACTCAAGGCGATCATCCTCCCCCCCAAGTGCAAAGGGAAAAAAAAATCTCAGAAAAGGGCAAGAAAGATAGAAACATAGCCGTTTCACTCTAAGCCTCTGAGCAACCCATTCAGCTCTTCTCCTATTAACTTGGATAAAACCAGGACATTGTCTATGTGTTTATTTGTTTGTTTATTTTACTACGACCCAACCACGAAGTTCACCACCCGTTGGTCCTTGATTTACACCCCCCCCCGTGCAAGCGATAGGTGGGGGGGGGGAACTATAGACATCCTAACTGAACCCGTAGAGGCAAAGATCATGTCTTCATTTCCTCCTCCTCCTCCTCCTCCTCCTCCTCCTCCTCCTCCTCTCCACAAACCCCCGCCAAGAGAATGAAGAATTTGCCTATAATTAAAACACAAATTGTTAAGTACGGGCCATAAAAGTTTACAGCCCTGCTAGATAAGCTTTTTTTTTTTTTGAAGCAGTATCCCAGAATGCCATGCTTCTTCCTGCATGTCCCCACAACACCTAACAATAGGGTCTCTCTCTCTCTCTCTCTCTCTCTCTCTCTCTCTCTCTCTCTCTCTCTCTCTCTCTCTCCTCTCCCTGCATCACAAAATCAATCTCCGATTAGGTAATGAAATATGTGCCGGCTTTTATTCCCCTCCCCTCCACCTCCTCTCCCTTCTTTCCTTCCTACTTTCCTCCAGAACCCTTTTGACAAATCACACACAATCCTAAATCTTCATAAATCACGATTAAAGACAAGTGTATCATCCTGGATGCATATATCTTCCCCATGCCTGACCTGGAGACTAATGAGAAAGGGTCTCGACTATCTCGTCTGATTAATTAATTCAAAATGTCTGCTGTTATTCAAATGTGAGGCTGGTATTATTTGAATAACAGTTGACAGCGGGCGCCTAAAGATATCATTTGTGATTTGTGAAGCGGCTGCCGCATAACGGATGATGGTTTATGAAAATGTTCCATCGGCACCAATATATATATATATATATTTTCCCCTCTCAGCTACAACAAGGAAGGAGCTTTTGGGAGAACAGGCACTTTCCCTGCCCGGCCTGTCCCCTCATTTCCTCCCTAGTGGGTAGAGATGACCAAGGTTTGCCACTTTTGCATTAAAGGATTAGCCTTTAAAAAAAAAAAGCCTGTTGCCGGTTGTTCAGACTACAAGACGGAACGGCTCCACCTGGGGTCAAACAAGACCTCTGAGTTTCTCCACTGAGCCACACCTACTTCCTTTGACAATCATTGGGGAGTTCCCCACGCTCCATAGCCCCCTTCCCTATTACCAAATCAGCTGGCATTTGGGGGGACTGCCCCCTTTTTTTGCTCCACCCACCCCTGGAATAAGCCTCCTCCTGGAGGCCCATGAAATTATCTTCCAACTCTCTGGCTTAATAGGGGGGACCCTGCTCACAAAACCCCCCACAAATCTCCCATCCACCACTTTTTAACAAGGGACAGGTAACGTTCTGGTGGACATACCTGGCTCCCCAACAAGGAAGGAAGGAAGGAAGGAAGGAAGGAAGGAAGGAAGGAAGGAAGGAAGGAAGGAAGGAAGAAAGAAGGAAGGAAAAAAGAAAGAAAGGAAGGAAGGAAGGAAGGAAGGAAGGAAGGAAGGAAGGAAGGAAGGAAGGAAGGAAGAAAGGAAAGAAGGAAGGAAGGAAGGAAGGAACAAATGAACGAACGAACGAACAAAGGAACGAAGGAAGGAAGAACTTTAAAAATTTAAAATGCAAACATTTTGTAAATATGGGTGCCCAGTTTAAATAGTTTGTGGCTTCATAAGCGTGCCATTTTTTTGCTATCTGCTAAACCTTTTTAAAACTGCAATATCCTCCAGCGATGATGCTGCAAACATCGAAAAATAGTACCCAAAAAAGGGGTGTTGGAAGGCAAAGAGAGAAAGATGTGAAAGGCAGAGCCTAAAACGAATATAAATCAATCATTATGACAGAAGTAGCACTTATTTGAGAGTCAGAAGTGAACAAAATACTCGGTGTCAGCAAAACGTCTCTTGTCAAAACCTGCTCTTTAAAATTTCACGACACGGCGCGGAGACAAATGTCCTTTGTAAGGGAGTGCAGAGAGCAACGTTCTAAATCTTCACGAAAATAAGCTTTCATCTGCAGGCCGCCGACAGGCAGAAGAGGAGCAAAAAACATCCCTGTGCTCTCTACCTTTGTGGACGGACAGGCTTCTGCCGCGATCCGACATCCCCACAACGCATAGCCTGCCCGCCAGACGATGGCCTTTTCTCGCGAGCGGTCGTCAGAAAGGACATATGACGCTCCTGACCGAGAGGACTAGGAGGAGCGGGAGATAAAGGTTGACTCCCTTTTTTGGGGGGGAGGGTTCGGTTTTTTTAAAAATCATTTCTACTTCATCCTCGTGGAAGCGACGGTGACGTCAGCATGGGAATGGGGTCCCTTTATGTGCCGATCACTGGGCAGGAAAAAAAACAAACCAGGTCTAATTACCCGACACTAGAAAAAAAGGGTGTGCTTATACCAGGCATGTCCAAACTTCGGCTCTCCAGATGTTTCAGACCGCAACTCCCAGAGTCCTTTGTCATTGGCAGTCTAAGCTTAGAATTCTGGGAGTTGTGGTCCAAAACATCAGGAGGGCTGAAGTTTGGACATGCCCGGCTTATACTGTAGACATCACACAGAGAGAGAGAGAGAGAGAGAGAGAGAGAGAGAGAGAGAGAGAGAGAGAGAGAGAGAGGATGACAGCTCACGACATAATCCACGGAAGGAACCAATACGCAAGTTTTCAAATCACATAGAACTCCTCGTCCGACAAGGTTTGAGGCACTTGGCAGCATGGTTTATAAAAGTACAGGGATTTTTTGACAAGGCCTTTTTCTTTGCTGTCACGACACCAGAATGCAAAGCTGTACCAGGAGGCATGGATCGATTTCATAGATTAAATGAACGCGGTTTGTTTGTTTTTTGACAGCCACAAAGTAAGATTTCTTGGGACAGTGGGACTTATTTGGACCCCGAGGGTAACCATGTTGGCCCACAGAGTCCTTTGAAATGGCTATACAACTTTCCATGATCTTGACTCCGCTGTGGAAGCACTCCTAGGGGCTCAGCCTATATGGGGGAAGATGGAGTTCAGGACCCTGGAGAGTTCCTATGGAGGTCAGAAGTAGAGATGGGCACGACTCAAAAAAATAATTTTTCGTTTTTTGTTTTTCGTTTAGGGGTCCGTTTCGGTTCGTTTTCGTTTTTCAGGGTTTTTTGCACATTTTCCATTTTCGTTTTGTTACTAAACGAAACGGGGGGAAAAACAAAAACAAAACCGAAAAATTTTCGTTTCGTTAGCATTCTTTTCAATGCAACGTGTCCGCCGTAACGAAAACGAAAAACGCGGCAAAATTTTTCGTTCCGTTTCCGTTTTGCTTCTGAAAAATTTTTCGTTTTCGTTTTCGTTGCGAAACGAAACGAAAAAAATGAAAACGAAAACGAAAATTTCGATGAGTCGTGCCCATCTCTAGTCAGAAGACAGCATAACTCAATCGCCCCACTGGCGAAAGATGTCTAGGTTTCGCCCATGACAACTAGCTTCTCTGTGAAAACACAGGCAACCTTTCAATAATTTGTAAAGCTCTTTGGAGCAGGATGAGTACGTAATGTTTTAACCTTGAAATCCTGTTGCTTCTGGAAAATGATTTACTATTTCTGCAACCCACATTTGTTTTGATAAGGCAGACCAAGCTGTTTAGAGGACTTTTTTTTTTTTTTGAGAATATCAAAACCCTTCCTTGGGCGTATGAAGCCCTTAAATAGTTCCTTGGATCATTAGAGTCCATAGCCTACATACCGTAATTAAACAGTATGTGGCCCTTACACATTCAGCAAAGCGGAGAGCAATCTAAAGCTTTAGGCTGTTACATTCCTCTCTATGGTCATCCAAGGGCCTTCCCTCTGTGTCAAAGGCCAGGTCTTTTGTGCAGCCAACGGCTCTTGGTTGCACATCCAAATCCAGATCAACTGGAACTATGTCACAGTGGCACCAGGACACTTCCGACTCACAAGTGTTGCTGGGGAAACCCAGTTTTTCTCCCCGGTTATGATCAGGGTGGCAACGAAGATCAGATGGAACAAAAAAGCTTAACTTGGGTGGAATATGAGATTATTGCCCCCAGTAATCAGAAATGCCTGCCAGTCTTACCCTGTAAAACCTGGCAGGCAGGCAGGCAGGTAGGTAGATACGCATGCATGCATGTATTTATGTAAACATATTTTTATCCTCACTTTCTATTTGAAAGGACCCAAGGTGGCTGAAATAATACTTAGATTCTTACTTCAACATGTTAAGGTGTGTTTTTTTTTCCATCCCTTATCATCCTCCGTTATAAATCGGTAGAAATTGGCACCGTTTGCATCCCCGACACTGAACGATGAAACTGTTGTGGGTGAGTGGTTTCTTTTTTCTTTATAAAACGGATAAAGGTGAATTGCGCTAATTGCACCCAGGGAGTGACGAAACAAAGGCACGGAGTGGGATGGGGGACGTGCGGCTGGAATGTCCCCTTCCAACTCAACTGGACAAAGACAGATCTCACATAGCCTTAAGCCTTCAAAAGGGAGAGTGCCATCTCATCCACGCTTATCATAATATTTAGATTTTTTTTAAAAAAAAAAATAATGCACCGCACAGAGAGAAAGAAAAGGGAGAAACGGTTATAATGTACTCTGGATGACCTCTGCTTTCGAAAGAGAATGAAAACACGGTTTTCCTTTTCAGTCCCCATCAAAGTGGAGTAAAAGAGGGACAGCCTTGCCGTGCCCGCTGCCATTAATCATGGCTTTCTCCAAGCAAGTGTGTATTAATTTCTGTCATTCCAGACATCGCCCGGCATTGTTGCTGCGCCGTTCGCTCTTCATTCACCACCAGTCGTTACCAGTTCCCCTACACAGAGGAGAGACAGGGTGATCCGTGCGGATTTCTGCATTAGAGGCCTTTCTCCCTGGGGTGCTGACATCAATTAAGCCGTCGCGAGGAGGAATGAAAAAGAGAGAGAGAGAGAGAGAAACCACCCCACCCTTCCTTGGAAGGAGGGCTCATACCGACCAGGGGCTGGTTGGCATTTTTTTACCAGCTTGGCACTCACACGCGTGTCGATTTAGGCCTCTCTCTCTCTCTCTCTCTTTCTTCTATTCTTTTTACCAAATCATCCAGCGAGTTTGCCCATTTAATCTCCGGCCTGTGCCTTAGCTCCTTCCTAAAGACCCAAGCCAAGGGGTTCAGAAGGAACGCCCAACAGGGAGGCGATTTGGTGCCTGCCAGCTGAACCCAGGTCAAGCCAGGCCCGTTGAGGTCGCGCCAAGCGATGAAAGACGCTCACGTTTTGCGCAGCGTAGACACTCGGCGAGCCAAAGGCGTTTGCGTTACAGCCTAGAGACAAACGGATGTCACAATAGATCGTGGCCCCAAAAGGCGGGTGAGCTTAAATGTTGCGAGATGGATGTTAACGTTCAACTTGGATCCTGACCATTCAGCGTACACCCACCCCATCAGCGTGTGTGCTTCTACCAACTACAGGGAGGTCTGGGTTATCTCCCCACCCACCCACATGCTTTGCCCCTGAAATTTCATCTATTCAGCATATTCTTTGCTCACAAGGGATGAACAGGGCTCAGAATGCACAGACCCTTCCAGAGGTCCGTGGATTGTCCGGTTGCCGAACGTCGGCAGTGTAGCCCGTTACTACAACCAATCATGACAACGGGAACATCAACTGTTGTTGTTCAGTCGTTCAGTCGTGTCCGACTCTTCGTGATCCCACAGACCAGAGCTCACCAGGCCTTCCTATCTTCCACTGCCTCCCGGAGTTTGGTCAGATCCATCTTGGTTGCATCGATGACACCGTCCAACCATCTCATTCTCTGCCATCCTCTTTTCCTTTTGCCTTCAATCTTTCCCAACATCAGGGACTTTTCCAAGGACTCCTCTCTCCTCATGAGGTGGCCAAAGTACTGGAGCCTCAGCTTCAAAATCTGTCCTTCCAGTGAACATTCGGGGTTGATTTCTTTCAGAATGGATAGGTTTGATCTCTTTGCAGTCCAGGGGACTCTCAAGACTCTCCTCCAGCACCACAGCTCAAAAGCATCGATTCTGCGGCGATCAGCCTTCTTTATAGCCCAGCTCTCACTTCCATACATCACTACCATACATCACTCAACATCAAGTGGACATCCCTAAAAGCAGCGGAAAGATTTGTCAAACCCCTTCGCGAGGTGGTTGATTTTCCCCCCCACACCCATCTCTCTCTCCCCTCCCCACCACTAACACTAGCACCACCCTTTCGATCTAATCATTCTCCTTGTTTCCGACGTTTACATCTGCTTTTAAGTTTTTATGGTTGCCTTTTGGCAGACAGCAAAGGGAATCTGTCGACGCCACTCCAGAATAATGCAAGGTTTGTTATGAATTAAATATTAGAAACCTTAACACAGCGGCCAATAAGAATTATTTGCCTTATTAAAGCAGCAGAAGACGCTGATTAAATTTTCATTGCATTGCAGCCTTTTGCCTATTTCTGCTTTCAATTCATCATTCTAATGTATGAAGGCCTTGCCGAATAATGGCGTGGAGACTTAATTTCTGGAATGCAAATATGGCAAAGAAAATGCCATAAATACCCTCCCAGAAAACATTAAACAGTCAGTTCTAATTAAGTGAATACTAACTAAGTAAATATTCTCTTAAAGGGAGGGGTGGGATATAACTCAAGGTGTCAAGAATTCCAGGAAGGAACACAGAGTGGCAAACCTATTTGGAGAAATAAATATATAAAGATTGTTTCCCTTTCGCCTGAATGTCAAGGAAGTCACTGAGAAGTTTTCGATGTGTACCTTGGTGAGCTATCCAGATTAACAACGCCATAACAAACGAGTCCTGCGAAACTCAACTAGGTTTGTTTTTTTTTCTACATGCATACAGATTGGAAACAGATCACTCAGTGCGCGTGTGCCTGTGTAAACACGGCTTTGCTTGTAAAAATCACAACATCTCGTTGCTTGGTGTTAAAGACATATGCCGGCTAGCTATTGGACTAGCATCGCCCTTCTTATCGCCTTTATTCTTTGTTGAAAAAGCATTTACACACAATTTTTAAAAGAAAATCAGTCCAAATACATACATTGTGGGTGAAAGTGGAAGCAGGTGGCATGCTTTCATCTCCACACCTCGCCAAAAAATAAGAATAAAAATATATGTCCGGTATCAATGTCCTACACCAAAGGTTGTCCCTGTTTCTGCCTTAATATATATCAGGAAGAAAATGAACTTCAAGTATCGATATTCCCTGGAGAAAACCTCTTCCCTGAAACTCAGCAACTAATGAAATGGGAGAATCTATAAATAGCGGCATCATTACCATGAACGCTGTGGCTCTGCAGCTCGTCCCTGTGTGTGACCCTCTTTACGCTAATAACTACCAGCCTTCAATAGAATTCCTACCTAGGATGATCAATATTAGGACAGTTAAAATGTGATGTACATTTGAACAATAAAGGATATTTACTCACTCCCGAGCTGGCTAAAAGGGCAACCCAGGGGAAGATGAGAAAGTAGGTGTGGGTGTGGGTGTGGGTGGGTGGGTGTGGGTGGGTGGGGGTGGGTGGGTGAGAGAGAGAGAGAGAATATAGTGTGATCCCAAAACAATGCAACCTGCAATTGTCACTTCTTGGTTTCTGCTTATTCCAGAGTTCCTTCTTATCTTAAGAAAAATGACCGGTACATGTAGATATGTGGTGCAGAGCTTCTTCTGACACTTGGGACTTGTACAGAGACAACAGGCAGAAGTGGGGGAGAAACCAGCCCCATAACACAGCTCCATGCGTCTCTCTGCTGAAATGGTTTCCAGCAGAGCTGGTTATAAAAGAGGGCGAAAAGCGACTCGCGATCCGCTCAAGCGTTGGCGCCAAAGCCCCTTCCCCAAAACTGCCGAATGCAAAAAGAGGTTGAGCAGAATACTGCTGAAGAGGCAATACTGTATCTTTAAAATTTTAAAAAAAAAAACCAGCCAGGTAACAGCTCCTTGTAAGAATGGAACATTCCCAGGCAGAATACAGAAGGAAGGAAGGAAGGAAGGAAGGAAGGAAGGAAGGAAGGAGACAGAAGAGAAGGAAGGAAGAGAGAGGGAGGGAGGAATATTTAAGTAATATTTAATGTCACTGCTGGTTATAAATTAAGCCATGCTAGACTGATAATGCTGCTCAAAAGATCTGGAGGTGGACGGGGGGGGGGACCCACCAGCCCAGTGGGAACTATTTATTACATTCCCATACAGTGCTCAAACACCCTGTATAATTTATTTGATACTGAGATATTTATGTTGCCTTTCATTAAAGGTAAATATTCAGCTACATTAGCATCTCCGCCATTCAGAGAGTGCCCATCGCCCCGCTAATTTCATATCTCTTAAAAATAAATATGATAAAACATTCCAGGGGGCGGATGAGTTTAAAGGCTTTTATTCTTCGTGACAAAATTATTGATGACAACACATCATAAATGGCACTTACCCCGTATAAGCATGTCATGGGGAGGGGAATGTAAAATATTAGAACAGATACACATGCGGGAACATTTACTTTTTAAATGAAAGGAGAAGAGAGTGGAAGCGAGGCCAGGAGGGGTGGGGGCACAGCAGATTTAACATACTGATATTAACTGCACTTCAGTTCAATCAGTGGCGCACATGGAAAGCAGGGGGAAAAAGCCATCAAATTTCACAGGTACTTAATTTGATGCATATTCTTTTCGTTCCCAAGGTATAGTGCACACCTAGTAAAATCTGATCACCTTTACTAAAGGGCCACGAGTCTGCCACCAGCTGAGTCAGGTGCCACGAATTCGAAGACCAGCGCCACCCGATTCTCTGCCAACACTCTGGAGCAAAACCCAAGCATTCCCATTGGCTAATTCAAAACCAACGTGTTGGATAGACCAGTGGAAAAAGGGGGGGGGGACAAGGCCATGTGACAAAATACACAGAAGGTCTTCCCCATGGAGGAAAATCACACAAATTCTAATAGGACTAGGATGGCGTTTGTTTTATGAGGAAACAGGGGTCCTTATCAATCACAGTTCCCCTCAAATGTTCGCAATTTGTGACCAATTTAACATGAGATGATGTTTCTTGGAGTTTCAACGCTCGGATTTCTTGCTGTTGGATGTGTCTCTGGGTTGGTTTTTTTAAACACTGTGTAAGGTGGCCCTGTACCGGTGACAGGGGAAGGACAGGCAGGCAGGCAACTGATGGATGGATGGAAGGAAGGACGTATGTTTGTATGTATGCGTATATATCAGTGGTGGCAAACCTTTGGCACTCCAGATGTTTTTGGACCACAACTCCCAGAATTCCAAGCCTGTCTTGCCAATGACAAAGGACTGTGGGAGTTGTGGTCCAAAACATCTGGAGTGCCAAAGGTTCGCCACCACTGGTATATATGGATGGATGGATGGATGGATGGATGGATGGATGGATGGATGGATGGATGGATGGATGGACCAACAGACCGACAGACTGAATGAATCAATGAACAGATGGACGGACGGACAGTGAGACAGTGAGACAGAGAGAGAGAGAGAGAGAGACTGTTGCTTTATGTGCACTGTAAGGAATTCTATATCATAATCTGTTCCGAATCTCATTAATGAACCGCTGGATAGCTTTGTGGTTTGGGAATCTGACAATGGAGTCAAAGGTCGGGTGTTCTATCCCCCACGTCAGTGCTCCCCAACCTTTTTGTCTCCACGGACCGGTATTTGTTTGATTATTTTCCCGTGGCCCGGGGGTGGGGGGGGAGGGGGTGGGGGGCAGGGGCAGGGGAGGGTGTGGGGGTGGGGGATGGGGGGAGGAGGAGGAGGGGATGGGAGGTGCGGGGGGGGCTTGGCGTGGTATGGGAGGGGCCACGGGAGCGGCGGCGGCGGCGGCGGCGCTCGACGGCTGGGGGCGTCGGGCGTGGCTCCCCCCCGCGCGCACGGGTGGGGGGGAGCCCGGGGCTCCTGGGCGGGCGGGATCCTGTCGGCGGCCGGAGGCAAGCGGCGGCGCAGAGGTGCCCCAACCGAGGCGGGCCGCGGCGGCCACGACTGTGGCCACGGCAGCCGCCCGGGTTCGGCTGTGGCTCCGCGGCCGGCGGCGGCGGGGGCACCCCGCGGCCGCCGCCGCCGCCCGCCTCGGTGGGGCACCTCACCGAGGCTGCGGCCTTCGGGCGGGCGAGCGGGAGGGGGGAGGGGAGGGAGGCCAGTGGGGGGTGGCGAGGCCCGAGGGCGCCACCGGGACCGCCGAGCCGGCCGCGGCGGCGGCAGGGCGCCCCCGCCGGCGGCCGCGGAGCCACAGCCGAACCCGGGCGGCTGCCGTGGGCGCGGTCGTGGCCGCTGCGGCCCGCCTCGGTTGGGGCACCTCTGCGCCGCCGCTGCGGCCCGCCTCGGTTGGGGCACCTCTGCGCTGCCGCTGCGGCCCGCCTCGGTTGGGGCATCTCTGCGCCGCCGCTTGCCTCCGGCCGCCGACAGGAGGAGGAGGCGGGGCCCGCCCGCCCAGGAGCCCCGGGCTCCCCCCCACCCCGCCCATGAGCCGTGCCCGGCAGCGGCGACTCTCCTCCGGCTGCCCGCGGGAGAGAAAGGAGGAGGAGGAGGGGGCGTATCCCCGCCCTCCCCAGGCGGCCCGGTGCCAACCGATCCACGGACCGGCACCGGTCCGCGGCCCGGGGGTTGGGGACCACTGCCCCACGGTACCTCCCTGACAGGGGCTGTTGATCCATACCGGCCCTTCCAGTTTCCTTGCCAGGGTCTGGACTCAATGATCTATAGCAGTGGTGGCGAACCCATGGCAAAGGTGGCACCTGGAACCCTTTCTGTGGGCACCGGACATCACCCCTTCACAGCCACCTGTATTCAGGTTAAATGGCTGTATTGGCACTTTGCAAAAAAAAAAATAGTGGGCATAATTTGGGCACTCAGTCTCTGATCTATAAGCTCCCTTTCCGTTCTGCAAT
>CM074755.1:5115847-5163347 GCA_037367245.1 Phrynocephalus guinanensis | reverse complement strand
TCAGAGATTAACGGAACCATCACTGGGTTAGTGCAATTATAGTAGCTTTTTTTTTTAAAAGAAAAGCAAAAACTATTTCCTGTTTAATTAACAAAGCCAAAAATTTCCGCCTCTAAAAGTGCCTTGGAAAGTAAACACACACACGCTTGAGAGAAAAACAGCTTCCAACTTCGACGTGGTTGAGAAGCAGCATGGGTATGTGTGTGTGTGTGTGTGTGTGTGTCTTTCTCTTGGCAACAGAAAGCTTGCCTCAGGCAGCAGAAATTCTCAGAACGGCCTGGCACAGGTGTGCAAGTGACATCAGGAGGAAGAGACAGCGCTAAAGAATTCATGCTCCACTCTCATCTTTGCCATGATCTCCAGAAATTAAGGATTTCACTTCCATTTAGATCTAGAGAAATTTCAGAGGCAGATTCGTGGAAGCAATGCGGTCTACGGAAACAAATTCATTTTAAGCATCTATATATTGGTTTTCAGCTGCACACAGCTTCCTAAAGCAGTTTACGAAAAGCGGAACGCTATATAGACTGTCAATAAAGAGCTATAAGACACAGCCGCAAAAGATCACAGCAAAGGGGCATTCAACAGCCAGGGGGGGAACAACCTCAAAAATGAAAAGAAAATTTGGTTTACCAGAGGTAAACAAGAACTGGACAAGAACTTGGAACCCCAAAGCACAGTAGAGGTGACCTGTATTCCGCAGGGACAAAACATCCAGCGCAGGTTCCTGCCTGAACTTTACCAAGCGTTGAAGCCTATTCTGAAAACAGATTCATAATCTTGGATAGGTCACATGAAGGTCAGACCAAAACCCAGCACAGATTCACTTTCCCACTGAGCTACCGGCATCTTATCCGCAAAAAAGAGAAAAAGGGACATGTCAGGCCCGTCTAATTCTGCACATAACATCCATAGGTAAGGCACACAACTGTAAAGGCCTTATCCTGGCTAACCGCCCCTTCACTATTTTAGGAGACCCAGGGGGCTCAGAGTGTGAGACCCCAAGGTTCCAAGAAAAGGGTTCCAAAACCAATCCAGGCCGTGGCCTTAAGAAGCCAATTTCCTCCAAGGAGAAGTTGTTCTAGATTCTAGGCCACGGGTTTATGATCCTATAGTTCTCAACAAAGAGGCAGAGAAAAACTAAGAGGAAGAGGTGGACACATAAAGAACCCTGTCCCTTTAAGACTTTAAGGAGGGGGAAGAGCAAAAGCTAATCAGAGTACCGTCTCTTTAAAGTCTTCCCTTCCTATGTGAATGGACGGAGCAAAAGCTCCAGGCTCCTCCCAGGCAGCCTCAGAGCAACAATGCTCAGTTTGTGGAGCTCTCCGTGGTCCTGAAACTGGGATTGGAAATCCTATCTAGAATCATGGAGTCAGAAGGGGCCTCCAAGGCCATTGAGTCCACACCCACTGCTCAAGGCAGGGGCCCGAGTCAAAGCAGATCCGACAGATGGTTGTCCAATCTTCTCTTGATTAAAGCAGTATGACAAGGGAACCCAATGTCAAGAAAAGTACCCCTTTTGCATGCTGGATCAGGCCAAAGGCCCATCTAGTCCAGCTTCCTGTATCTCACAGTGGCCCCACCAGATGCCTCTGGGAGCACGCGAGACTAGATCTCTGTCTCCTGATACCACTCCCCTGCATCTGACACTTGAAGTAAGTTTTAAGCCTGGATATGACACACATCTCCATCATGGTTTGTCACCTGGGATGGACTTCTCCTCCAGGAATCTGTCCAATCCCCCTTTGAAGGCATCCAGGCCAGGTGCCATCACCACCTCCTGTGGCAGAGAGTTCCACACACTAACAATACGCTGGTTTAAAAAAATATTTTCTCATAATCATATGAGCTGCAGCTGATCTAGTTGCCAACTGAGGTCCTGGAATCGGACAGCTAAGGCATCCAAGCCAGGCACAGTGAGGCTAGAATGCAGGAATTTGTTTTCTCTTCAAGATTTCACTCTTCCTTTCCAGCGAAGAAAAATAAAAAGAGCAGTTGAACGCTTCCTTTCGAAACTTAGAAAAGGATGGGCGTGAACCTCTCACCCTTCCAGAAAAAATGATTTTAGGTATTATTATTTTTTTAAAAAAGAATCTCAAAATTTACCATGACACCTGGAGCAGCTCTGAGGGATTCTTTGTCTAGGAATCCACAGATGATCTCTTGGGACTTGCTTTTTCTAAAGCACCCAGCCAACACTGTTGTTCCGCGGCACACAAGTGTGCCGCGAGATGTGTGATCCGTACAAATCTTCTAAAGTAACCCAGGAACGGGGGTGGCCCACAGCTGGGAGGCGCTAAAATAGCGTCCAAGGGCCAGCTTGGCTTCCCCCCCGAGGCCCGTACTTGCACTTCCTTCCTCCCGGCCGGACCTGGGGACAAGGACACAAAGAAATTGCCCTGTGCCTGCCGCCGCCGCTGCGAATTCGCTTCCCTCTCCCCCCTCCATTACGACCACCACCCCTTTCCTGGGAGCTACCAATGGACTGAGCCGCCCGAGCCCGCCAACACGTCCCACTCAGAACAAACCAACAGTTGAGGGAAAGGAGGGGCGCCCGGCTAAATGAGCACCGCGGCAGCGAGAGGGGATGAGAGAGAGAGGGCCTGGGAGAGAGAAGAAGGGGGGGGACTGGCAGAAGAAGGGTCCGGGAGAAGAGCCGTCTCTGAGGGGCCCCGACCCCTTGAAGTCTTGCCCCTTTCTTTCTGTCTTGGGTTCTCTTCTCTCTCTTTCAATCTTTTTTTTCATTTATATCTCTCTTTCCATTCGTACGAGAGATAAAACGTGCTCAGAAAAAATATGGGGGTCTAGCAGCCTGCAGCTGTAATTAAAACTGTAAACTGCCCAGAGAAAAGTGGTATGGGGCGGTATAAAGCAAACACTTTCTGCCTTCTTTCCTTCCTGCCTCATCCTCCTCCCCTCCTGTCCTGGAACTTGCTCAAGGCATCTGCCTGGCCACAGTGTGGAGAGCAAGATGGGCTTTTGGGTCTTATTTGTGTTCCTGGAGAGTCAGTGCCCCTTCTCAGGTCTCCAGGGCAAAATGTCTTTAAGAAAACAACACAGGTAAGTGGGAACTGGGTGCTAGAGAGCGGGCTGCCTCAATCTGTGGCCCCTCTGTCCTGCTTCTCCCTACACCAGCAATGGCGAACCTTTTAGAGACTGATATAGGCACAGAGTTAAATTTTTTAACATTTTCTAATGGTGGTGTGCCTCGTGATTTTTTTCATGAAACAAGTGTGCCTTTGCCCAAAAAAGGTTGAAAAACACTGTTCTAAAGAACCCAGCCGGCTTCCAAGATGGACGTTGTGATCTACAGATCTTTGGCGTAGGAACGGGGAGAAGTTAGCAAAAAGGCCCTAAAACTTGAGTTCTGTACTTGCACTTTCTCCCCGGTACTGGGGACAAGGACACAAAGAAATTCTTCGAATTCGCCAACTCCCATTACATCAATTAATATTCAGAGAAAGTCACTCACATGAAGTTTAAATAGTCATAAATGGAGAGCGAGAGGGAGAGAGAGAGAGAGAGAGAGAGAGAGAGAGAGAGAGAGAAGAAGAAGAAGAAGAAGAACCACCCGATGTTCTAGGAGCTTCTCTAGACCTTTCAATCAAGATTATTTATATGCAAAAGCGAGAAAAAAGCCAGAAAAAAAGGGGGGGAAGCAAGCAGCAGGAGAAAAAAAGAAGAAAGAAAGAAAGAAAGAAAGAAACACCAGGCACACACAAAGCTCCTCCTCATGCCGAAACTCTCAATTTACTGACAGGCAAATGGCTTCACACTGCCACTTAATCTCATTTCTTGCATAATGCCCTCTAATTTGCATATCAAAGTGAATTAATACTTCTAGGGCATTAGCAATGGGAAGAAATCTGCTCCGGGCTTCACAAAAGCAGTTAAGCAAGAGCCGAGAAATCTGAAACCCACCCCAAACCCAAACCCACCAAAGAAGGGGGGGAGAGACAGCCCCCCCCCCCAAAAAAAAGAAAAATCTACCCCAAACCACTTTGGTATGCAAAAATGCCCCCTTTATTTATCTCCTCCCTCCCTGGAACGCTTTTACCCCACACTGTTTTACTACTCTTTTCTAAACAAAACAAAAAACCCACGATCCTCCCTCGCTCAACGTTAGCAGCATCTGTTAAAAAAGAAAGAAAAACTGGAAGGGGAGAAAGAAAGAAAGAAAGAAAGAAATGGAGTGAGAGAGTGAGGGAGAGAGGAGAAGGAAGGAAGGAAGGAAGAAGAAGAAAAAGGAAGGAAGGAAGGAAAGAAAGGAAGAAAAGGAAGGAAGGAAGGAAGGAAGGAAGGAAGGAAGGAAGGAAGGAAGGAAGGAAGGAAGAAAGAAGGAAGGAAGGAAGAAAGAAAGAAAGAAAGAAAGAAATGGAGTGAGAGAGTGAGGGAGAGAGGAGAAGGAAGGAAGGAAGGAAAGAAGGAAGAAAAAGGAAGGAAGGAAGGAAAGGAAGGAAGGAAGGAAGGAAGGAAGGAAGGAAGGAAGGAAGGAAGGAAAGAAAGAAAGAAAGAAAGAAAGAAATGGAGTGAGAGAGTGAGGGAGAGAGGAGAAGGAAGGAAGGAAGGAAAGAAGGAAGAAAAAGGAAGAAAGAAAGAAAGAAAGAAAGAAAGAAAGAAAGAAAAAGAAAGAAAGAAAGAAAGAAAGAAAGAAAAAAGAAAGAAAGAAAGAAAGAAAGAAAGAAAGAAAGAAAGAAAGAAAGAAAGAAAGAAGAAGGAGGGAGGGAGGGAGGAGAAGGAAGGAAGGGAGGGAGGGAGGAAGGAAGGGAGGAAGGAAGGAAGTACCCACAGATAATCTTAATTTAGAAAGAAAGGGAAGAGAGAACGCACAGCTAAAATGGGTTTGTTTCACAAGATCTGGCACAGGAAAAAGAAAGAAAAGGACCATCAGAAAGGCAAGCTGGTTCACGCAAACAAATCGGCCAAAATGCAGGTTTGATTTTTGTATGTTCATTCTCTACACCCCAGGTCACAACTAGCTGCTCTCTCTCCAAGGGAGGGGGAGTGAGAAAGCATGCATTCCAAATAATCCCCTGCAGAGGCTGGAAAAATCGAAGGAGGAGGAAAGAACACACAGGTGGAGAGAGAACGCAGGGCCGAAGTACCGCTACTTCAAAACTGCCGCTATTTGGGACGAAATGGGGACCCTTTTTCTCCTTTCTATGCAAAGTGACATCAGACTGGGATTGAAGATGGATCTGCTTCTTTCAACCAGGAAGTGGGGGAAGCACACACGTACACAGCTGTGATGTGCTACAGCTGGAGGTGTCACACTAGACCTAGTTTTGCAGGAGGTTGCTGCGTCAGATTGTGCAAATGCAGCCGGCAAGATCCAACGAAACAAAACAAGACCGAAAACATGAAGACTATTCTGTTTTAATGTGAGCTTTCGTGGGGACAGGTCTGCTTCATCAGGCATAGGCTGACGTATGTATCCTGCATCCGAACATCTGACGCAGTGGACCCGGACACGAAAGCTGACCTGAAAATGTAATAGTTTTCAAAGTGGCATTTTTTTTTTGGTCTCACTTCGTTTCTTTGGATGTTGGCTGATAAGCTAGTCCGTCATTTCCGGTCTGCCACCTTGATGGGTTTTATCAAAGCCATCACACGAGACATACACACACCCACACCCTTGTCATTAGAGGTAGACCAAAATGCCAATTCAGACTCCTGATTCCAGATCCATTTGCTAGTTCTCGAAAAAATTCCAACATCAAAAAATGCCTTGCCCGAAGCAGTGGCCGAGCAAATAACTGGTCACAAAGCATCGCTCAACAAGGCCGTAAGGTTCAGCCACCGATTTTACAAACTAAAAGTCATTTTTGTTATTATTTTTGGCAAATAAAGTCATGGGAGCTAGAAGCAAGACCAGCTCCAAAGGCTGTGAGGACGAAGCAATGTGTGCCTTTCTAACTTGCAAAAATAAGAAAAAGACATCGCCTCCCTTATTTTCAAAGAAGAAAACTCATGTCACCCTTCCTAGAATGAAAAAGATTTTGATGAAGAGCCTTACCACATAAGCCTCTCTAAGTTATTCCTTCACTGGAGAAGGCTGCCCGGATAACACAGCGCAGAAGTTAAGGTCCAGTGAGAAATCTGGAAGTTGAGTCATGGCTACTGGACTTCTTTTTTGAGAGACAGAAAAAAAAAAGAAGAAGTCCAGTAGCCATGACTCAACTTCCAGATAATCTCACCTGGATGACTGAGAATCTTCACAGACATAGTCCAGTGAGAAAACATAACCTTTCAGTATGGCTGATGAACTACCGCATACTTTCATTTTTACTTGTGTGTGTGTGTGTGTGTGTGTGTGTGTGTGTGTGTTTTGAAGCCACCACAACAGAAGGAGGCAGGTGATCCAAGGACCAAGAGAAAAACACAGCAAAACACTTCCCATTAACTGTTGGCGCCAGTGATTTATTCCATCCGGATGCAAGAGACACAAATCGCCGTCCAGCAGAATAGGAATATGACGAAAGGTCAACTTGATGGAGCAGCCGTGGGGGGGGGGGAGAGTTGGTTGTTTTTGTTTTGCTTTTAAGGCAGGGAGCGAGCTGGAGGCTTAGCGGCAGGTGAGTTTCACTGGAATGCGCTGATTGCCTTGATAAGCGTGCGGCATTAAACATGACTGCGGGCAGGGAAGGAGGGAGGGAGGGAGGGCGGAGCCAAGGCATCCACCGAAACATTTTTTTTTCCTCGAGGTGTCAATTCAGAGAAACATCTCCATCTCATTCATTCTTGGATACACAAGGGAGGTGGGGGAATGAAGGCATCAGGACTCCTCTGGAGAAGATTTACGTTAAGATGCAGATCTGCAAACCTATTAGTCCTTCTGATTTCTCTTCAAATATTCCCAGCGCCCTGATTCCCGAGGCCTGGATATCGACATGGGCAGAAGAGGCATCGCCGGAAGAAACAGATAAATCCTGCCCTTAGTCTTTGACGGGCTTTCTTTTAATAATAATAATAATAATAATAATAATAATAATAATAATAATAATAATAATAATAATAATAATAATAATAATAACAACAACAACAACAACAACAACAACAACAACAACAACAACAACAACAACTCTGTGGCCAGCATCTTCAGACAGCAAGGAGCTCAGGGGAGCAGGAGTTCTCTCTGTGCTCTGGGGTATAGAAGGAGTGAGACTGTGGGGTTTTAAAGTTGTGGGAAAGGGGAAACTTGTCCTATTGAGGAGGAGGAGGAGAATAATAATAATAATAATAATAATAATAATAATAATAATAATAATAATAATAATAATAATAATAATAATAATAATAATAATAATAATAATAATAATAATAATAATAAAGCCACCGAGAAATTTGAGAGGATGGTAATTTTGTCACTTGTAGGATAAGACTAGGTTGAAGAAGGGTTCAGTTAAGGCTACCTGTCTGTGAGATGCTGGGAGCCCTTCCTTGTTTTTAGAAAAGAATACTGATCATGTAATATTCACCATATGGAAATGGGTATTTATCACAAACAGCTGCAGAAACTCAGCAGATGAATCTATTCAAAGCATTACAGCTACGGTCTAGCTCAGAACCATCTTACTCCTAATATTAAATTCTTTCCCTTCCTTCCTTCCTTCCTTTATTTTTTATTAGATGCAAAACAAAGAGAGAGAAGGAGAGATCACAGCAGGAAGAAGCCATAACATCAATAAACTGGACAACAGCTCATAATCCGTTTAAAATATTTAAAAATATGCAAGCCGCTTGCAGTGTCAAGAAACAAATTAAGCCCTTCTTCCTTCCTTCCTTCCTTTTTTTAAAGGGGGAGAGAGGAACGCAGAGACCGAGTTAGTATCGATAAGTCAATGTATCTTTTAGCTCGAAGGTGGAATGGGCAGAACATCACCTTAAAGAAAAACACTCTTTCTAATCAAATTGCAGCTTATTTGGCACTTCAATATATGCAGCGTTCCCTGGCAAAGGATCTGCGCAAGAACCGATCTTTTACCATCAAATGCTGCAGGCAGTGGGCTCCAATCAGGAGCTATTTAGCATGGAAAGCGAAATAAGGAAAGAAGAAAGAAAAAATAAATAAATGGGAAAGCCACAAACAGGGGGACAGACAACAGAATCAGAATCAGAATACTTTTATTGGCCAAGTGGGGTTGGACACACCCAGAATTTGGACACACTGCAGAACAGCCCCTTACAAGATGGTCTGAAAAAATCATCTTGGGTCTTTCTCTCTGCAGATGCAGGGGTGGGAGAAGAAGGGTTAAGCGAAAGATGGCATTATTCCCCCGTTTTTGGAATCCGAAAACCCAGCCACCTGCTGGGAGAGGCATCTTCTCTTGGCTTCCAGCAGAGAAAAATTACTAATGATGATGGCATACTTTTGGGGAGGTTCTAGCTGATTCTTCCAGCATGGAGCAAAGCAGTGGGAGGGGGGGAGGCACGCTACATATTTCCTCTTGGCGCCACCGAGATCTTTAAAAACAACAAGCAGATGGGTCCCCTTTGAAGCCTACGGGGAGACCTATCTCAAGAGCCATCTTCCTTCAAAACACGGCAACCCCAAACCTGATTTTAAAAAAATTAAAAAATTAAAAAGATCTTTGCAGGCGTCCAGGCCTTCTGTCGTTTCCCCTGAGACGAAACAGACAAACAGAGGCTAAGCTGCATTCCATCACTGGTTTTGCTCTCCGTTAAGGGTTATTTCTCTGCTCCGTTCAACAAGCATAAAAATCACCCACACCGCAACCGGCCACCCTGCCCAGGATAAACCAAGATTGCAATAAAAATAAATAAATAAAAAGGAGAGGTCGGGTTACCGCTGAAATTGACAACGGCATTGACATCACCTGTCTTCCCATCTGGCTCTAGGTAAGAACTTCAACATTTAACACGGCCCTGCCTGACTCGTGCAGAACTCAGGCCAAGCAGCCTGGCTCACAACTAGCCTGCAAAACCAGCCCAGGGCAAATAGGCACACTTGTTCATGGCCGGCGGATCAGCATTCCCTGGCTAGTTTGCAACGGTTTGGCGAGTTGACAGTGGCAACCCTCAGAAGCACCGGTCGGTGCCAAGGAGAAAAAGAAAAAGAAAAGAAAAGCAGAGGGAACGATTGGAAATGTGGTTTTCGTGAGCGCATGACGGGGAAAGCCAAGGAGGACGGAACCGCTCGCACGATGCACCAGCCCTCTTCCCCGTCAGAAAAATGAAAGGAAATTCAGACCGGCTGCATAATAAAAGCAGACCCTGCGCACTTCTCCTGTGGCTTCAGCGTAGAGCGGAGAAGTTGGTTAAGTTTTACAGTCCTCCCAAGCCAGGCTGACTTGGGGTCGTCCTGAAAGTTTGGAAGGGAAGCTGTCGGGGTTTTTTTTGGAGTCTTGAGGGACACAACCATTCACAGCAGGAAACACACACCTGCCTATGCCCAGGCAAAAAAGCCACAGACACATGGTTTACTCGGATGGGTTCAATACTCCAACGCACCAACCGGAGATCAGGTGGGGAAATGATTCATTTTATAAGCCGCCACGATTAACACACTCTGTGGTTAGATAGAGAGAGGCACAGCTAGAGGCTGGGGAAAGTGGCGATCGAAACAGGAATCCCGTAATCCAAAAAAGGAGCAACTGGACCTCCAAAGCCACCTAAAGACACAGGGGGACATCAGCTCGTGGACGAGGGAGAAACTTAGAAACCATCAGGAGGAAGGACACATCTCGCTCCCAACAGACCAAAGAACAACGGACATCCCCAACAGTCTGGGGGGGGGGTCATAGGAAAATGACCACCACCCAGTGACAGAAGGCTCTCCAACCTTTGTACTATTTGGGGGTTTTTTAATTTTAATTTTTTTTTAGACCTCCTTGCCTCCAAAGCAAACAGAAGCTCCTTAGAAATCTACGGCACTTTGAGCTGCTAGCTACTCCAGGGTGACGCCAGAAGGGAATCACCTAAATATCCAAAGTGGAATGGCTTCTGAATGTTTTTTCACCCATTCCCAAAACAACAGCAACACATCAGTGTGTGTGTGTGTGTGTGTGTGTGTGTGTGTGTGTGTGTGTGTGTGTGTGTGTGTGTGTGTGTGTGTGTGTGTGTGTGTGTGTGTGTGAGAGAGAGAGAGAGAGAGAGAGAGAGAGAGAGAGTTTGAAATAAATAAACATCTCTATCAGACTTAGTAAGAGAAACAGTCATTTACTTTGGACACAGGAGGCGTTACAGATGGAAAGCAAATGTCACTTAAAATCCAAGTTATAAGAATGGCAGGCACCCACCCTGTCCAAGAGAATCAAAAGAGAGTCATATTTTTGGATCTATAATCCTTCGATAATCAATGCTCAAAAAAGACCTCAAAGGATGAAGGGGACACATTGGCATTTTGAAGTCTAGAGTAGAGACCCATCCAGACAAAAATCTCTCTCTCCCCCCACTCCCGCCCCGGCTACACAGAATTCAAACCTCCACAAACACAAGACCCACATCGTTTAAATTGAGATACACACACACACACACACACACACACACACACACACACACACACACACTGCTATGCCACTACCTACAACACCTGAACCAACAGCTCTAACATTACGGCTTGAAGTTAGAATCATCCAGGCTTCTTATCACGCCTCCCTCCACTGTACTTCTCGGTCTACCTAGCAAGTGACCTGAATCCTCCGGGAGGAAGATAAATGTTTTCCTTTCAACTAGTCGAGTTTGGCAGGGGTCAAAAGAACGGAGCGATAGAAGCCTACGATTTGCCGGGTGTTCACTTTACCAGGGTCAAATCGTACCATAACAGAGCGTTTGGGAATTAAAGAGTGCCTAGCAATAAGGACGG
The DNA here is from genome assembly GCA_037367245.1 of Phrynocephalus guinanensis. Lineage (NCBI taxonomy): Eukaryota > Metazoa > Chordata > Lepidosauria > Squamata > Agamidae > Phrynocephalus > Phrynocephalus guinanensis. The sequence continues at coordinate 5,152,522 of CM074755.1, read as the reverse complement.
GATGGTGTGAAATATTCTTTTCCTCCAAGGTGTGTGTGTGTGTGTGTGTGTGTGTGTGTGTGTGTAGAAAAAGGAGTAAGTTGGTTGTGTGTTTGTTTTTTCCAAGCATAAAAGAAAGCTTGCCTCCCCAACGCCCAGCCTTTAAGACAATGCAACAGAAGATAATCTAAGAATTGGCTTTTCACGCTCCTTTGGCTAATGTGGACTCAGCCCTATAAAAAACACTCAGGAGAGGGGGACGGGGGTGGGTGGGTGGGGTGGAGGAGAGGCATATTTTTCCCCCATCAATCACTCTGCCTATCAATCCTTTCATGGCCCACCTTCCTGAGCTCTGAAGGGTCGCAGTCCCAGCCAGATGGACCTGCCAGACCCATTGTTATGCCTCTGCTATTTCCACAGGGTGGAGTGGCAGGGGAAGGGAGACAGTAGCCGGCCCGTTGCTTGACCAGCCTCTAAGTCCTGGGCGCGAGAGCCAAGCCAGGTAGCCTTAGAGCGAGCTCTCCTCCTTCCAGGTTCAACCTTGTACACACGGAGGGTCTGGAGTTTCAGCACAAACTGTGTCCGAAAATAAAAGATCGCCAAAACAACCCCAGCCGCCTCACAGGAGGATACCCAGCCGGCCTATTCCGAGCGCCGGAGGAGAAGGCAGGTGGGGAGGAGCAGGGGGGGGGGGGAGCCTCAAAAATACACAAATGCAAATCCAAAGCAAACAGACTTCGAACCCCTAGTCCGAGAAGGTATCCTTCTGCAAAGAGATGGTCCCCCTTTTCTTAGAGAGCACGCACGCACGCACGCACGCACACAACAACCTCAGCAACAAACCAAAACATGGTACAGCATCAGTCAGCCTATTCACACTGTGGTCAACAATTTAACTCAGGAGTGAGCTTGTCCGCATGACAGCCGAAGCGGGATCCCGACAACGGGAAGGAACAGAGGTGCCAAAGATCTAGGAAAGTGGACTTTTTTTAAAAAAAAAAAGTCCATCTGCTAACGCTTTCAATATATCTATTCCATAATATAGGAAGGCAAGACTGTGCGCTTCTGAGTAGAAGTCAGGTATTCCTTTGCATTAAAGGACTGAGAAGATTTTCATGCGTGCCATTTTATTTTTATTTTCCATAACCACTCGTTAAAGGCAGTGACCTGCAGAAAACCTGGTTTCTACAGAATAAGCTTTTTTTTTTTCCTGCACCCCTTTCGGCTTCCCTCCCCCAAACTGTCAGGAATGGTTTTCCTGCAAGGATTAAGGGTTGCTCCCCACTGCTTATAGTAATAATAATAATAATAATAATAATAATAATAATAATAATAATAATAATAATAATAATAATAATAATAATAATAATAATACTGTAATGAGGACATGGGCTTTCTTTTAATCGCATCATTTTTTATTTATTTTATTTTTTCATGTTAAAAATAATCACGGATGTCCCTGTATACAGGGGCTATATAAAATCATATGAGCCATAGGCTCAATGATCCTGAGTTGCAGGGACATAGCCGTGTCTCCAAGGGTTGTGAGCCAAATCTGCCATACAGAACGTTGGATGGGAGCACGATTCTCTAGCAGATGTTAAGTATCTGGCCGGCTTACCAATTTGTAAAGGAAGTTGGAGGCTGAGAGGAGAGACAACAGGCAGCTTAATTAAACAGGGTGGTGGTTGTTTTTAAAGGACTCCCAGGCAGAACGCCCTGGACTCTGTCTAGAAGCAAATAAAAAACCCAAGAATTGCAATCACCTTGTTTTTTTATTTGTGTGTGTGTGTGTGTGTGTGTGTGTGTGTGTGTGTGTGTGTGTGTGTGTGTGTGTGTGTGTGTGTGTGTGTGTGTGTGTGTGTGTGTGTGTGTGTGACTGAAGTGAGTCTGTCCCTAGGACACAGCACGAGAAGAGGCAGTTCTGCAGGATCAGACACACATACCCCAAGCCAAGCAGGTAAAGAGGCAAACCGGACGGGACTGACGCCACGAAGAACTCTGGGCCTTGGATTTACAAGAGCTGAGCAGTAGACAACACACCACCACAGCATTCACTAAAGGATTGTCCCTAGACTCGGGGATACCAATTCGGCATGCATCGAGCAAGAGGCGGAGAGCCGTAAGGGGACACAACTGCGGTCCCCACATCCCCAGGAGCCTCCAGGAGAGTACTGCGCCGGCTTTCATAGGTGATACACACATGCACACAAACGCAAGACAGCCCGACATACAAATTTCCAAGTTCTCAAAGCAGAATGGTTATTGGTGACAGGGGACTTTGTTTCCCCCCCCCCCAGAGGTGCCAACACTAAGCCGGGCCAACCGGGCCGACGAAAACTTTTACGAGCTGCATGCCAACGAACAGAAGCGTCCTGCAGATGCGCAGCGCATAACTTTGGCGCGGGAAATCGCCTACCCTTCATTGAGGCCCCAAAGAGAGAGGACAACACAGGTCTCGGGAGCGGGCGGGTGGGAAGACATTCCTGGTCTCTTATGCTCTAGACTTTCATATTTTTAGACTCTTGTGCCTCAAACGCTCCTGCTTTTTGGAAGCAAAATAAGGGGGGGGAAAGGTGGAAGGATGGAAAAAGCAAAGGATTCAAAGCATCTCTCTTGAAAAATCAAGATTTCCAAGGGAGCTGGCACAGCATCCATTTAGCATGAATTAAATGCGCAATATTGATCTGTGTGGCTGAACATTCCCCACGGATGGCAGTCTATCGCCTCTCCCCACCTTCCTTCCAGGTTCAGGGACCCAAGTGTTTTGCCAAAACAAGTCTGCAGGTGCACCGCTACCTATGCGGCGCCCTCTGGTCATTGCTCCACAGTGTGGGCTGCCTGGTAGCTACTTTTCCTCCAAAGCCTGGTGAAAATATAATAACTAAAAACCCCAAGCGATGGGGGCGAAACCCTTTCCGAGTTTGGCAAGACAAGCTAGCCAGATCCACGCCGGCATCAAGAGTGGTCCAACGCAACCACCCGCGCTGGGGGTGGGGAGGGCGGGGGTTTCTCTAAGGCACTGTGGTTCCCCTGGTCTCTTGCAGTGTCTTTAAGATGCAGATCTCAACAAGGCTGAGCCGGGAAGGGGGGGGGCGAACCCTGCCTGCCTGCTGTTAATTTCTCCAAGGCAGCAGCAATGAGGGGGAGAAGAAGGGGGGTATAGAATCTACCCTGATAGGAGCAGGGCTCAGCACCCTTTTTTATTTACAATTATTATCGCTTTCCCTCGGCAGAACGGCGGATGCTGCCACCCAGCCCTGACCCATGCACATATGCACACAATGCCTGATGGATTCCACTTCTCTCCCGGCCTGCTGGCCTGCCCTTAAGATCAGAAACAGAAGAGGCAGTGCGGATTAAAGATGGCTGCATTGACTTCCAAGCAGCTTTCTCTCAAGGGCTGCCTGGGGAGAAGCCTCTTGCAAGGTTTACTTGTGGGGCAGTGGGGAGGGGGGGGATGGAGGTCGGAAGAGGGGACGACGACGGTGGCTATGAGGTGGGGAGGGAGAGAAAATGGGGGGGGAGAGAAAGAGAGCACACAGCCAGCGGAAGGGGAAAAGGGGGGGGTTTCGCCAAGTGGCCTCAACTTTTGCAATCTCTTCTCCTACCTGTTTTCTCTTTGATTTCGCAGAGGACGCTAAACAAAGCCGGCTTCATTCTGTGGCAGTTCAGGGCATGCTTTCTGCAAAGGAAAAGAGAAACACATGCTAAAAAATAATAATAATAATAATAACTGGAATATAATTTTTTTTTAAAAAAGAGGGGGATTAAAAAACAAGCAAACAGGCTCTTCTTCCAAAGTCAGAAGGGGCCATTTAAACAAGAACCACCACAAAAATCAGCATTCTTTGTAACGGGCTAAATCAGTGGGAAGAGGGATGTGCAATTCACAGGGAAAGGAGGAAAGGAATTAGACCCTTTGGGATAAACAATGAGGAATCCCCCTTTTTTGTGGTCTGGATACCTACATTCAAGGGGAAGAGTTGCTCTGGTTCAAGAGAGGTGTCAGCCAAGGGAGAGGGGTCACAACCGTTCCTCTGCTCAAGCCGTCCCTGAATGGAAAACTTGCTAGCCACCCAGGAATGGTGAAGTTCTGGGGTTGCTAAAGAATCACTGGGATCCTAATAATATGGGGGTGGCAGAGGTGGGGGGTTGTTTGCTCCGTATTCCTCAACCTAAGGAGTGTCCCCCCCCCCAAAGTTCTGTAAAAGTTTCCGGGCCCACAGCCAAAATCAAAGATCTTTCTGATCCAGCCACATCATCCTAATTAGGAAAGGCGACTTTTTTAAAAAGGAGTTGAACAGCAGGGGTTCTTTGGCCTTTATTTGATGAATTAATAGATCTCGGCATTAAGAGGAGAGGCCTGTGGGCGCCCCAAGTCTCTTGAACTAGCAAGGGTTCCTTCAAGGCGGCTGGAGGAGGAGAATTTAACCACAAAACAAAACAAAAGCAGGATTGGGGGGGGGGGGAGCAGAGAAAGAAAGCAAGGTTCTTGGGAAGAGCATGCAGAGAACTTTAGGTATTTGAGGCAAGGAAATTACAAAAAAAGCCATCCTTAAGACGGGGACAGGCAGCCGGATTGCTTCCCGTCAACCCCCTTAAAAGAAAACAGTCCAGAGTTAAAATAAAAAAGGGGGGAGGGGGCAACAACCCAAGAGTGGCAATCATTTTGCCGTTTTATTAGAGCAATAAAATCAACAACTGGTGTGCGGGAAGGGAGCTCTTTTTTTTTTCTTCCTCAAAGGCCCACTCCGGCTGTCACCCCCATGGTGGGGGTCCTTCTCTCCCCCCCCCACCTCTTCACTAGGAGCAAAACATCCAGCATGGAAGGACAAAGTGGTACAGTAATGCCACCGGATACTTTCCATCCCAACAGTGGGGGACAGCTTGGAGCTGAAGGAGCGCCCATACACCCAAACGCACCTCTATATCTAAATATTTGCAATTGTCATTATTATTATTATTATTATTATTATTATTATTATTATTATTATTATTATTATTATTATTATTATTATTATTATTATTATTATTATGCATCTCGATTCTATGGCTTGCGTCCCGCTAAGGAGCAGCAGATGAACAAACCTGCACCTAGGGGCACGCGAACGTTACCTACACGTGCATGCATACACACACACACACACACACACACACACACACACACACACACACACAGCAAAGCATCACCCATGCACAGATGGTTTGTTTGTTTTTGCTTTCTTACTCTTGGGGTGTTTTTTTCTTGGGGGGAATTGCAAAAGGGGAGGCGGGGTGCTGTCTGCCCAGGATGGGGAGAGGAGGAGGAGGAGGAGGAGGAGGAGGAGGAGGAGGAGGAGGAGGAGGAGGGGTGGGTCGGGTTTGGGGTTGTTTTTGTTTTGGAAAGAGGACCAACTTTGCTTGCGCTTCGTCCAGGCTCTGGTCCGTGATGGTCATGATCTGATGGAGGATGTCCCCGATGTCCTGTTTGCGTCCATCTCCGTCGGCGCCTTCGTGCCCGTGGGGAGGAGGTGGCAGCGGCATGGCCCCTTGGACCGGGTGCCCGGCTAGGTTCACGCCAGCCAGAGTCTGTAACATCCTGGTTTGATCATCCATGCCTTCCTCGCTCTCCTTCTCCTTCTCCCCACCCCACCCCCTCTCCAGAGGGGGGGAAACACACCAAAAAAAAACGCACGCACTCGCACACGCACACACACACACAAACACACACACACGACGCCCTACAACCGACACCCCAGCCGCTGGATCCACCGCCAGCTCCCGCTCCAAAACGATGCACTAAAAGGCAAGCCGCTGGGAAAGGAACTCTCCCGGAGGAGGCGGAAAAGGGGAAAAAAAGAAATATATATACAGTATATACATATATATATATATAAACCACCAGCAGCAAAAGACAACAGCTCTTCCCAATCAGAAGGTGGTTTTGTCTTGGGGGGGGGCGCGCGTTGGTGTTGTTTCAAGAATATCCAATCCTTCTAGTCAAATTTCAGTTCCCGGCGAGGAAAAAAAATACGAATAATGAGAATAGTAACAAGAAGACGCGCGGTAGGATCGGATCCAACCCCCTCGGTTACTGCACGCGCTTCGAAGTGTCCTCCCGCTGATGTGGTCCTTTTTTGTTTGTTTTGTTTTGTTTCCTCTGCCCCCTCCAGAGCAACGACGACCAAAATAATGATAATAATAATAATAATAATAATCAAACTCTCTCCTCGAGTTGCAGTCTTCTTTTCGGCATCAGCAGCAGCATCAGCAGCATCACCGCGGCTGGGTCCGGATCAGGCGTCGGCGTCGGGAAGGTGGACTGGAATTTCGCTCCGCTTTTGTGTTCCTTTTGAGATAACTTCCCCTCCGAAAAGAAACGAGGAGGGCGAGAAGAAGGAAAAGGGGGGGGGAATCTTCGCCACCCCCCCCAAAAAAAAAGCTTTTATTATTTCCTTTGGGGGAATGCGAGGAGGGCAGGCACGCCGAGTGGGTGGAGAAAGTAAAAGTTAAGACGCTTCTTTTGGATCCTTTCGCCTTTTGTTTTCCTGCTGTTCCCTTTCCTTCTGGAAGCCGCTGTCCTCGGAAGAAAAGTGGAGAGGGTTAAAAAAAAAAAGCAATGTAAATATGCAGAGACGGAGAAGACCATAAAGAAGAGAAGAAGGAAAGAAAAAGCGATAAAAATTGCTTTTCGGATCCTGAATAAAAGTTACTCGGACGGCACCGGGCGAAGAAAGAAGCAGAAGAATAGCGAGAATATAGATATCTATATATATTTTTTAAAAAATTACAGCCCACCTAGAAAAAAAAGTCCCGCTTTGGATTGCATGGTTTGAAAAAGAAAAAAGGACGAAAAAAAAACACAAAGGGAAAAAGCCAAGAAAATAGCGACGAGGGGGGAAAATGGGATCCCCTTTCCTTGCCCCCCCCACCTCTCGGAAAAAGCGGCGGCAGCGGCGGCAAAAACGCACACACGCGCGCACACACACACATAACAAACGAGCCCCGCGTCTGTCGTGTCTGTGCAAAAGGGGGGGGGGTAGATAAAAGATCAGCCTCCGTTAGTGGGGGGGGAGAAAAAAGTTCGAACTTGTGCAAAAGGGAACAAAAAAGAGTTTTTCCCCCTTTTTTTTAAAGAGGGAAAGCCATTCCCCAGCCGTCCCGTCCCCCCTCCAAAAAAATATATATATATATAGATATTAATTGCACCCTCTTCTAGGTCAAGCGAGGAAGAAGAAGGAGGAGGAGGAGGAGGGGGGGAGAGGAGAGAGAAAAAAAAAGAGGAGGCGGAGGAACGAAGGAAGGCAGGAAGAAATCGCCCGCTGCAATTTATGAGCGCAGCAGTTCCCGAGGACGGTGTGTGTTTTATGTTGTTTGATGGCCGCTTGGGTGAGGGATTGACAGCCTGCCAACGCCACTCACTCACCCCCTTGCAGACGTGTCGCCCTGCGAAGGAGGAGCAGAAAACGCGCAAGAGCAGCAGCAGCAGCAGCAGCAGCAGCAGAGAGAGAGAGAGAGAGAGAGAGAGAGAGAGAGAGAGAGAGAGGAGGCGGCCGTAGCCACGCCCCTTTTCCCGGGACTTCGCCGCCCCCTGCTGCTCGAGGCCACGCCCACCCCGCCCGCCCACCCCTCTGTCTCTCTCTCTCTCTCTCTCTCCGCTGGCCACGCCCCCTTTTTTCCCAGGCTCGGCGCGCGCTGCTCTGCAACTTCTTCCCGGGCTCAGAAAAAAGCGGGGGGCTTCCCTTCCCGACCCCTCCCTGCTTGCATGCATGCATGCAGGGATGCATGCAGGCAGGCATGCATGCATGCAGGGATGCAGGCAGGCAGGCAGGCGTGCATGGATCCGGCGGGCTTTCTGTGCTGGCTCACATTCTGAAAGAGGAGCGGAAAAGAAGAAGAAAAACGGGGGCGGGCGGGCGGGCGGGTGTGTGTGTGTGTGTGTGTGTGTGTGTGTGTGTGTGTGTGTGTGTGTGTGTGTGTGTGTGTGTGTGTGTGTGAGCAGAACCGGGTAGGCAGATAAGCAACTACAGCGGACCCTTGTATAACAAACAGTTTGCATAACATAAAATCTGTGCAACATAAAAAAATTCCGGAGATAGGGGAAATTTGCTTAACGTAATCGCCTATGGGGAAAATCTGTACAACATAAAATGGGATCACTCCGTTTTCAATGCCTTCCTATGGGAAATTTGTATAAAGGAAAATTGGCTTAACATAATTTCATTTGCACCGAATTAATTCCTTTATACAAGGTACCACTGTAGACAGGATATGCTGACATATATTCCATATGGGCATAATACGCGTCTGCAAATCTGTATGTCTGTGTTCGCGTTTCCAGCAGCTCTGTGTATCTAGTTAAAATAACAACGTAGGCATGTATACATTGTTGTTTCAATGAGATACACATAGTTACTGCACCCATTTGAGTATACATAGTTACTACTACACATATTTGAGTACACATAGTTACTACACACACTTGAGTATACATAGTTACTACCCAGCAGACACAAGTAATGAGAAGAATGGTTACACACATGTCTACATAGTTATTTAAACTACAGTATACAGTTGTTTTAACCAGACATGAATCCATATATGTACAGATGAGAATAATAAAAATTATTTATTATTACATTATTATATTCCTGCCAAGAAAACTCCATGGACATGGGGTCACAAAGAGTCGGTCACTACTGTAACGACACAACACATATGTTATGATATTTATTATGTTAGAGACAATATTTATTTTCATCAGTATGTGTGTGTGTGTGTGTGTGTGTGTGTGTGTGTGTGTGTGTTTTGTCTCTGTGTGTGTGTTTCTAGTGGAAACAACTAGAAATAATAACACACACACAGAGAGCATATATGTATGTTCACTCTATCTGTATATATATATATATATATTCATTGTATGTATATGTGCGTATGCGTATACATAGGTTTCCATATATGCATGTTTGTTGAATGTCTGTAGACTGATATGCATATATGGAAACCTATGTAAAAATACATGCCTCCATAATTATTTTACCTATTCCTACATGTTTTCCGATTTTTATGCATAAACAGAAAGCATTCTCATTATCTGTATGTGTGTGCATGGGTGTGCATATATTAAACAATATTAAACAATATTTGCATGGATTTGGCTATTAACAGTGTTGTAGAAATCTGTCAGGTGGAGCTGATTCCTTTCCCACTGGAGCAGCAATTAGAGGCAGAAGTGTGTGTGTACACACAAACACACACACACACACACAACACACACACACACACACAGAGAGAGAGAGAGAGAGAGAGAGAGAGAGAGAGAGAGAGAGAGAGAGAGAGAGTACACAGATAATTTATACATTGACTAAAAGGTATGTTTCTTGTGATTCACTGCATCCTTCAGGGATCCAGGGAAAGATATCTTGATTGAGGTGCTGTTCAGTTTTTATTATTTGTTTATAAACAGATAATGAGAACAGGCTTAAATCACACATAGCATGTTTTCATATATTTACGTGCATATAATATATATTTATAATAGATATAGATTTGTATGCTAAGCACATTACTATACAGATAAAATTTTATATTTATAGACAGGATGTTATATGTAATATAACTGTTTGTGTGTGTGTGTGTGTGTGTGTGTGTGTGTGTGTGTGTGTGTGTTTCATATAAGGAGCCTTACCCTTTTTTATATATTTCTTTTTCATTTTATATTCTTGCTGCCTTTCCCATATAATAGAGGGGAAAGATAGCTCCCCCCGCCGCCGCCTTTTTCCTTCCCAAATATACATGTGGGTAGACATAGAGATACAGTAATAAGCAGTCTACTTATAAACACACAAGAGCATGTTAGGTATATAAATAACACGTGCACACAGAGCCATGAAAGGGGGAGGCCATACGTTCTAGCCAGGGCTGGGTTGGATTTTCTTCTTTCCACACAGCTAGCTGCTTCCAGGGCATTCCCCCCCCCCATACACACACACACCTCCCTTGCTGTTTTAAAGTGCAGTGGCATTGATTTCAAGGAAGCTTTTGTTCCAAGAGTCCTTAAGCGGACAGCAAGGGAATCGTCTGCATTCCCTTGAAACCTGCTTCTTCTCTGGCCTGTTCTTCCCGCTGATATAATTCCTCCCTGGCTCTCAGGTTAATTGGGCTTTTTTGTGCTCCCGTTATAGGCAAGCTCTCTGCGCCTCCCCCCCTTTGAGTAATCCCAGTCTGGCTCCTCTAAGAGCAAGGAGTTGGAGATAGGGTATCCTGCTCATGGCATCCCAATCTCCCATCCTCTGCATTTCATAGGCTGGCGAGGTCCGTCCGGCGGATCTTTCTCATTCCCTTCCTTTTGAAGAAGCAGAGAGGGGACAGCAAAAGGAGCCAAACGTTGCCTGCTAGATTTCTGGTAAGCAAAGAGGAGCTCTGCCAGAAAAAAAAAGTTGGCAACACCCATCTTTCCTGCAAGGCCCACACTTAGGTCTTCTCTTTCTGTTTTAAATTGGTCACAACAGCCCTGTAAGGTAGGAAGGGGGGAAAGATAGTGATTGGCCCAAGTGGTGGCGAACCTTCGGCCCTCCAGATGATTTTGGACCACAACTCCCACAGTCCTTTGTCATTGGCAGCCTAAGGCTTGGAATTCTGGGAGTTGGGGTCCGAAACATCTGGCGTACTGAAGGTCCGCCACCAATCGGCGCTCTTGGTTCTCCACCTGTGGGGTCCCCAGATGTTCCTGGACTGCAACTCCCAGAAGCCTCCACCACTCGCTGTGCTGGAAGGGGTTTCTGGGAGTTGCAGTTCAGGAACATCTGGGGACTCACCAGTTGAGAACCACTGCAAGTTTAAGAGTAGTAATTTAGCTCCACCCTCTCATAATTCAAACCCCGCCCCTTGGCCTTTGAAACCTCTTGCCTTGTGCCTTAGCTCCGCCCCCCTGAATGCAAGCCCCGCCCCTGAGGCTTTGAAATCTCCCTTAGCTCCTCCTATTCCTCTGCAGCCTCTCAGGCAGCTGTTTAGCTCCGCCCCTTGAGAGGCGTGGCCTACGGAGCTGGGCGGACTTTCTCCGCCGCCTCCCTTGTTGCCATGGGGCGGCTGAGAGAAGCAAAGGATTGGCGGATTGGTTGTCACGTGCCTATTTCAGGGGGCGGGTCCTACGAGAGGGGGGGACATCGAACATAAACACAGCTGACTCCACCTCCCCGCTGGCGTAGGCCGCGGAGCCAATCCGATGGCACTGAAGGAGGCGGGTGGTGGCGAAAAAAAATTACCCAATCAGAGACCGCGACGGTGCCAAGGGGGTGGGCCGCTGGGAAGGAATAAGGCAAAGCACCAACTGACCCCTTCCGCCCTTCCGCCCGCCTCGGAACTTGTGATTGGCGCGTTCGAACGGCCACGTGACGCGGCGCGCTAGGGACGGCGGGGCGGGAGAGGGGGCGGTTTCCCAGGCGCAGAAGGCCGCGCTGCCTCGGCCTTTATGGGGTCGCCATGGCAACGGCGGGCCTACTGGGAGATGGCGAAGCGGGAGCCTAGCTGGGTTCCCCCCCCTCGCAGGATGAGCCCTTCGTTGCCATGGCAACCTCCATACAGTCCTCCCCTCCTGCTGCTGGCTTTCTTTCCTTTGTGCACATGGAGTTTTTTTTAAAAAAGTGTGAAAAATAAAAAATAAATAAAAAATACCACAGGAAGTCGCTCCCCCAAGTTATTTATTTATGTTTCTGTGCCTTGCACACCCACGTTTTTATTATTTATACTGCCACCACCAGTTTCCTGGACACCTTTATTATTTTATTAATTAAAATAATATACTGTGGTGGCAGTATAAATAATAAAAGCGTGGGTGTGCACGTGACAATTTCGATACCGCTGCCCGCTTAGTGCAAACTGCACTATCCAGGGCGGTTTACAACAGAGTCATAAAATGCAATACTAAAAAGATAACCAAAATCCCGTTAAAATGCAGTTAATACAACTAAAATTCAATTTTTAAAAATCTTATAATACTGTGGTGGAAGTATAAATAATAAAAGTGTGATTGTGCACTTCAGAATTTCTATACCCCCCCTTAATGCAAGCTGCGCTATCCGGGGCGGTTTACAAAACAGTCATAAAATGCAATAATAAAAAGAGAAGCAAAATGCAGTTAAAATGCAGTTAATACAACCAAAATCCCATTTTTAAAAATCTTATAAAACATACATAAGTTACAGAAAGAATTGCCTCAGGGACACTTACAGTGGTCAGTGGGACTTCTGAGCACTTAGGGCACAAGTGACCACCACAGAGGTCCAGTTTCATGGAAAGACAAGGGAACAAGATAATGATGGGGGGAAATTGAGGGAAGTAAGAGGTGAGGAAGCCTGGCCATCAGATGGACGGACTCAATGAGGAAACCATGGCCTTGAGCAGGCCATTTCAATTTCAATTCATTGTCATTGTACCTACTCCAATATTCCTGCCAAGAAAACGCCATGGACATGTGGTCACGAAGACTCGGTCATGACTGTAACGACACAACAACAACATATATACCGTGGTACCTCTACTTACAAGCGGCTCTACTTATGAGCAATTCGACTTAAGAGCAGAAAACCGTTGGCGTTTTAACTGCTGCCTTACATATTTTAGATGCGGTCTGCTCTACTTACATTTTTTTTCAATTATTTATTTATTTACAGTGGACCCTTGTATAACAAACGGTTTGTATAACATAAAATCTGTACAACATAAAAATCCAGAGATAGGGGAAATTTGCTTAACAGAATCGCCTATGGGGCGAATCCCAAACAACATAAAATGGTCGCAGTTAAGGGTTATTCTATTTTCAATGCATTCCTATGGGAAATTTGTATAAAGGAAAATTTGCTTAACAGAATTTCATTTGGAACAAATTAAATCCTTTATACAAGGTACTGCTGTGTTTGATTTCTTTAGATATGGCTGCTCTACTTACGAATTGTTAGACTTATGAGCATGTATTCGGAACGGATTAAACTGGTAAATAGAGGTAATACTCTACATATTATACACATGCAACGAAATTTGCAAAAACACCCAGAGACCACACCAAAACACCTTTATATACCCATCCCTAAAGCACACCCACTCACCAAAATACCCCCGAAGACACACAGACATCCACACACTGTGGTTGTACAGTTCAACAACTCACTACTAATGGTTCTTGAGTTATTAAGTGCTATTACGGCTCTGGGATAAAGGCTGTTCAAAAAGCGCGTGGTCCTTAATTGCTCTCTATATTCTGCCAGATAGGACTAATGTTGGGAATTCCTGAAAATCTTTATTTGTGAGAGTGGATAGATTTTGGGAGGGATTTGATACTTCTTCTTTGCAACAAGCCCTTTGAATGACACTGGGTGTTGCTTTTTTCAGCAAACGCTGTACAGCGCGGATGTAACTTGGGAGGATATTGCATTGAAGATTCACAGAATTTGCATTTAAGCAAAAAAGGCAGCAAATATGGATATGATGGGTTGCCAGGTTTGTCTGAAAGCAAAACTATAGGACCCTTCAGAGCCGGACTGTGCAATTACTGTTAATGAAGTTCTACACAGCTATCTCTAGGGGAGAAATAATTTTTTTTTCCAGAAGAAGAAAATTCCCAGACACATCTTTAAAATGAATATATTCATAATGGAATAATAAGGTTGAGGGGCTCTATGTTGGTGTACAAGTCCCATGATCGCCAAATATGTTCACGGCGGCTGGGGCTAATGGAAAGGTTGTCTTTCCCATTCCTGAACTAAAAACTATTTTTTTTTAATTCTACAAAAAAAAAATATGCCACAATATGAAATGGGCAACCTGTAACATTCTATCTGTAGATGGACTCCGACTCCCGTCGTAATTCGCCACTGGCTTTGTTAGTAATACTGAACAGAAGTGTGGGTCAGCCTTCGGCACTACAAGACTTTTAAACTGTAATTACTACTAGAATTCCATCTGAGTTGACATGTTTTGGATTGCATTGTTAATTCTTTTTCTTTGGGAGGGGTTGGCCTCGGTGGGATATCATGACGGTGGTGGGTCTCATGACAACCCAGCCAAAAACAAAGATCAGCACCCTGAACATTTTAACAACAGACTACAAACCAGCAATCACCAATTGCAATAACTTCATTAATTAATTTCAGTGGGGTTTGGGCAAAATCAGTGGAGGATGCTCAGAGACAGCCCTTAATGTGTAATGAATCCATTTTGTATCAGAAGTTGTTCTTCTCAGGATGGGGAGACATATTAAAACGTTTGAGACTCAGAGAAATTTCATGAAAGCAGCAAACCTCCTTTTTCACACCTAAAAATCCTTTAGATGCACTCCCCCCCCAGCCACTTAATAAAGGGTGGGGGGAACAGGTGCATTAAAAAAAAAACACCTGACTTTGACAAATAAATTTTATTTTACAGCAGCTAGAGTGGGCATATCACCTGGGACTGGATTTATGAAAATATTTTATCCGACCGTTCTGTTTGCCATTATTTATTAATGCCACATTTAAAAATATTACGCTGAAAATGTATTCCAATGTACATGAGTAAATAAATTATGTTTGTAATTTCTAATGCATTTTTAATTATGGATTTATCCACGTCTCCCTTTATTTATGGCTGCAACGCTCCCTGTTGCAGGATCGTGTATATAATGAGAGGCAGTCTTAAGGATCAGTCATGAGTTGGATTTAGAAGGGGTGGAGGAGAGATTTTTGGCGCCACATTAAGGAAAACGACCCCCTTTCCCCCTTCCAGTCTGCAATCTGAAAATCATTCTGTTGCATCCATTGCAAAGAAAAAGTTTGACTTTTGAGGCCAGGGGCTACTTAACGGCAGAGAGAAAGCCTCGTCTTTCCACCGCCCGCGACAGCTGGCTGTTATGATCTCCAATGGGTAATTGTGCACTCTGGCCGTCTGCACATGCTCAGAGGCACCTTTGCACCATAGATCCAATCTCGCCCTGGCGTTCAAAGGAAACCGCTCGGCTTCAGATGAAGCATTGAAAAAAAAGGATGCTTATAGTCTCTCGGCCTCTGTTTGGTTTTGACCCCCTTTAAAAAAAACAAACCATGAGCCACCACCTCCCTTCCCCGTGGTAAATAAAAAGAGAGAGGAGCACTAGGACCCAGCGTGCACTCTGGAACAGAGGCAAGAGCCCGGGGCCGTACCGCGCTCGGCGCATGCGCCGCTCCTCCGTCGAGCGCATGCGCACTGAGACAGCGCCGTGGGAAGAGCCCCTCCTCCTCCTCCTCCTCCTCCTCCTCCCCTCTCCCCGTGGGTCACTTCCGCATGGAGGCGTTAGCGCTTCCGGGTCAGGGCGCCTGTGACTGCCTCTCAGGGCGAGGAGCGTCCCCGGTGGTCCCGGAAGCGGCTCTGCTTCCTCTCCCGGCCGCCACCTTTTCCCGTCTTGTCGCTCCTCGTGGCGGACGAGGCTGAGGAGGGGGGGGAGGGCGGGGGAAGGGGGGGTTCGTCCCTGAGCGGAAGGGGGCTTCGGCGCCCACCAGGCCCGTAAGTGGGGGAAGGAAGGGGAGGGGGGGCTCTGTACACACACACACACACACACACACACACACACACACACACACACACACACACACACACACACACACACCTGTCTCTTTCCCAACAAGCTCCGCCCCGCCCCTGTTCCCAAGCCCCGCCCCTTTTAGTGGGGGGGTGGGGTGGGGTGGGGGTGGGGTGGGGAGACTCCGCCCCATGGAAGCCCAGAGCTCCCCCCCCCACTTCTCCCACCCACCTGGTTTTGGGATCTCCCCCCCTTTCCCCCACCCCCCCAGTTGATTTTAACTGGGTGATAGGGAACCAACTGGGAGGGGGGGAGGAGGAGGGGGAGGGGGAAGGTGCCCTCAGGACCCACCTGGATGTGACACACACACACACACACACACACACACAGACTCACAGAGAGAGAGAGAGAGAGAGAGAGAGAGAGAGAGAGCAGACACATACACACAGACAGGCAGACACACACACAGGGCCACCACCCTCCTTGGGGACTCATTGATTGAAAGGATGTCACATTGAAGAAGGGACTGGTTTGTTTTCCATGGCTTCAGAGACTAGGACGCGGGGCAATGGTTTCAAACTATAGGAAGAGAGATTCCATTTGAACATGAGGAAGAACTTCATGACAGTTAGAGCTGTTTGGCAGTGGAAGATGCTGCCCCAAAGGAGGGTGGTGGAGTCTCCTTCTTTGGAGGTTTTTAAGCAGAGGCTGGATGGACATCTGTCGGAAATATTGTGATGGGGTTCCTGCATGGCAGGGGGTTGGACTGGACGGCCCCGGAGGTCCCTTCCAACTCTAGGATTCTATGATTTGCAGCTGCTGGTTTTTTGTTTGTTTGTTTGTTTGTTTGTTAGCAGGCTTCCAGGATACTTGAGGGATAGAAACACCAAGTATAGAATCACACAAGGCTGTGTGGTGGTTAGTAGGATTCATTGGGTTGGAGGGGGCGGGGCGGGCGGTGTATGAGGGAGCCTTAGCTAATCTCATTCTACACATGTAATTTGATAATAAAGTATTATTATTATTTATTAGCTACACAGCTAACTATGCTGTGTTGTTGTTATCATCATCATCATCATCTGGCAAACACAGCTGTCAGGTGTTAAGCTGGAGTTGGCCTTCTCCAATGATTGAGCTCTTTCCAAGAGCCTACTAGGATGACTGGAGATAACTTTATAGAATATATGCTGTTCCCAATAATGCTGCCATTTGTAGTTAACCCATGTAGATCTTGTCAATGCATTATTATTATTTATTATCATCATCATCACACAGCAGACTACGCTGGATTTAGTATTACCAATCAGTAGTGGAACACTTCCCAAGCATTTAGGACTATTATTGTTGTTGATGTTCTTGTTAAACACCAGTAATAGTAATAAGGAGTTTTTTTGGGGTGGGGCTTTTTCTTTCCCCTGTTAGTTTGAGGATGGAGAACTTCCAAGCCAACGGAGGTCCTGGACTTCAGCTCGCCGAAGCCTCTAAACAGAAAGGGAGGATGGGACGTGTAGTCCAAAATATCTGGGACCCCTCCCGGTGTTACGTTGTGGGTGGAAATGGCAGAGGTTGAACTTGGGACGCTCTGCATTCAAACTATATTTAATTTTTTTAGGCATTATTTACATGTGGGCCGCAAGGCAGGTTGGGTAATTGATTTGTGTTATTGACCTTACTATTATCAGGTTAAGTTAACCCGATCTTTGGACGTTTATGACCACAATACAACTTTTGCATCCTGTTTCACCCCTTTAATCAAACCCAGTGCGCCGTATAAACTTGTGGCTATAATACTGGACCCCGTGCCTTTGAAGAGTTGGACTGCGTCTGCAAAAACTTACCTTGCGCATTTGTGCCTGTGTGTAACTGAGTTTTTAGATGTGCATCCGTTTAGTGCGTTCTTTGAACTCGCCGCTTTCCATATTTTTGTTTAGGGGCTGACTGTATTTTCTCTCTCGTTTAATGGCATCTAGGAACAACGATACTTCCAGGAGAACATTTCAGCCGTCTTTGCTGTGCACTATGTGATCCTGGAATTCCACGGTGAGTAGCTGTTCCTTGGTCCTTCCTTGTGAACTCTCTACTTGGATGTTAAAATGTCGGGCAGTTTTGTCCTGTGGATGATAAAGCACAAGGGAAGGGGGCTGTTATCCATAGATCTTTAGCTCTATGGCCTATATCTTGTTTCATGTATTACAGGGCTGTGGAGTCGGAGTCAGAGGAAATTTTGGGTACCTGGAGTCGGAGTCGGCAAATAATGCCCCGATTCCGACTCCTACTAAATTTAGATTGGAATTTTTTAAAAAAGCAAGTTTAAATGTCCCAATTCACAAAAAGTTATAATTAATGACTTCTCTACTGTAAGAATAAAGACCAACGCATGCAGTGCCTCACGTAACCTCAAAACGAACACGTTAAGTGACCCTGAAGAAGCATGCTTTTCATGTGCTTCACTATACGGCACGCAACGCACAATTAGGAGCGGCAATACTTATACTTTCCATAGTGTTGTGTTCTGCTGTCACGCAGCGCCCATGGGTAACCTAGCCTCTCACCGATAAGGGATTAAGTAAATATGTTTTTGGAAGGACTAGAGACACTTGAATAAGTGAAGGGAATGGAGGGTCAATAGTTCAAGGAATGTATAAAATACATTCGCATATTAATACAGGGGAGTCGGAGTCGGAAGTACAAAAAAACTTCGGAGTCGGAGTCGGAACATTTATCTACCAACTCCACAGCCCTGATGTATTGCACACTTAGATCAGGAATGGAAATGCATGGCCATCCAGATATCACCCTGTAACTCTCAAGGTACCTCCTGTTGACTCTGCTGATATTAACCCAAGGGTCTGCCTCTGTTTTTAATCTCTCTCTGTGAGCCGTCTCCTGTCCCATACTGGGAGAACCGCGATGCAAAAGAAAGCACAGATATTTTTGCTGTTCTAATTGCTATTGTCATTATGCACTGCGCTGATTTGTATTTGTTTCTTATCCATCGCCTGTGATATAGCATTAAAAGTTGATATTGATTACATTTGCTGTGTGCGTTGTGGGCAGCCTAGAACAGTGGTGGTGAACCTTCGGCCTTCCAGCTGTTTTGGACTACAACTCCCAGAATCTCAAGCCTGTATTGCCAGTGACAAAGGACTGTGGGAGTTTAATGTACAGTGGACCCTTGTATAACAAACAGCTTGTATAACATAAAATTTGTACAACATAAAAAATTCCGGAGATAGGGGAAATTTGCTTAACATAATTGCCTATGGGGGAAATCCGCACAACATAAAAATGGGATCACTCCATTTTCAATGCATTCCTATGGGAATTTGTATAAAGGAAAATTTGCTTAATATAATTTCATTTGGAACGAATTAATTCCTTTATACAAGGTACCACTGTATTCTCGAAGACTTTAATGGCCAGGATCTGATAGTTCTTTTGAGTCTTTTCGGGCTCTTTGGCCGTGTTCTGGAAGTTTTTTTTCCTGACATTTTGCCGAACTCTGTGGCTGGTGTCTTCAGAGGGCAAGGAGCCCAGGGAATTAGGAGTAACAAGGATGTTCTGGTCCAAAACATCTGGAGAGCCAAAGTTTGGACACCACTGTCTTAACCGATAAGAGAGTGGTGCCTCAAAGCTTGTATCATGTTCTTCTCCTGAGACAGACCCATCCTGGTGATCGGTGGGGATACAGCATTGGCTGTCAAATTTATTCTGGTCCCAAGCCTAACAATATCGACGTTTTCAGAGTCATGCCCCTGGTCTGTCAAGCCCAGCGTGGTGCCGTTTGCGTCAGCTTGGAGAGCGGTTTTTCTAGATCCGAGTCTGCAAAACGCATTGGCTGGATAGTGCGGGGGTTTAGTTTAGCCGGTGGCAGAACTGGAGGTCAAGAGGCCTATTTTATCCTATGAACATACGCTGTGGCGGTTTGGCTAGGTGCCACTTCCCAGTATGAATCTGTGGGGAGGGATTCTAATCCGCGTCTCGCAAGCCTCGGTCCATTAGATCACCCTGGTGTTCTGCGCCACGAAGGCCGTGGGAAAAGCCAAGAGGCCTTCTTGGAGCAGATGCGCCAGACGCGAAGGTTGCGCATAGACACCCAAATTGAGACTCTTCCGGAAGAAGCCGTGTGGGCTATATTCATCGGGAAGAAAAACGAAACAAAAATGGATTAATTAAAAAAAAAGTGTTCTGCTTATATACCGCCCCATACCACTACAACTAGTCCCTGGACGGTTTACAATTTTTTAATTACAGCGTGCAGGCTACACATTGCCCCACCCATCTCCCAGCAAGCTGGGTACTCATTTGACCGACCTCGGAAGGATGGAAGGCTGAGTGAACCTTGAGCCTGCTACCTGGGATTGAACCCCCAGGTCGTGAGCACAGTTTTACCTGCAGGGCAGGCATTTAACCACTGCGCCACGAGGCTCATTTTAATAAAGCTTTCTCTCTTGGGGTCTTTTTTTTTAGAAAGCAAAGGGAACATCTGGCTGGTTCTGGTTTTGAAAGCAACACTCTGAATAAATTCAGGTACAGAGAGGAGGCAGGTCGCCACGGATCCACGGGGGTGGCAGAATTACGCATACACACCCCAAAGGGTCAGAGATGCACACCCACACCAGATCCTCGTTGGAGGCTTTCTGACTCCCCCCCTCCCCAATTTCTCCGATCTCTTGAGACCTTGGAAGGCAGGCAAGCTGTTCCCACTCCGGGGTGGTTTTCCGGCAGGGGAAGGCTGCCTGGGTTGGATGTGCCTCTTTGCTGAACTCTTCATCACCTCGTCAAACCCAAGGTCGTTAAAACCCAGGAGAAGCCAAAGGCAGCTTCTCCCTCTCTCCCTCCTTCCCTCCCTCTCTCTCTCTTGGCTCTTAATCGGTTTATTACGATAAAGTTGTCAAACAGCTCCCTCGCCAATGCTTGTGCGTTGGGGTTGCAGCTCTCGAGGTCAGCGCGGCTGCAGTCCGCAGATGGGTCGTTGAGGAAAGCTGGCTTTTGCAACGGGGTAACCTTGCGGCTCTGCTTTCCCCTTGTGTGAAGCAACTTGGATGCGTACAGCGCGTAGATTGTTGTATTGTGGGTCTGCCCGTGATACGTGTTCTTCTCAGACCGGGGGATAAAGACCTGCGACCCCCGAGAGAGGCACAAGAACTGTCCATTTGAGCCCTTGGGGGAGTCGATCGGAGGGGCTGCAGAAGCCACCAGCATTCTGCATATACCCGTTAGGTCCGCAGAGTTCTCACCAAGGGCTTGAGGCTGCTGTGTAGGCAGGGGTTGGGTCTAGATGACCTTCTGATGCCATTGTTCAGTGTTATGAGAACAAGGCTCGCCTCTCATTGGGGTGACATGTCCTTCCCAAGCTTCCAGTGTGGATTGGAATTGAAAAGCTTTCTCTGGAATCAGCACTGTTCCTGATAAATTAGTTGCAGTTTGTTTAGTTACTCGAATCCCCCAAACGTTGGCCTAATTTAACCACCGTTCAGTTGAAAAAGCCTCCCCCTTTCCCCCGGGTTATTAACCTAGTTTGTTTCAACAGACCATAGTTAAAACAAACCACGGTTAAGCGTTTGGAAGGCACGTTAAACTACGGTTAGCCCAAAACTGTGGTGGACGCCTTCCCTTCCCTCTTCTATTAGGGACCCGGGCAAGAAGAGCAGTGTTTAAGGGTGGCTGTCTCGGGTGCAAACCCAGCATTATGTCTCAAGGCGACTGGGTGTGTGACAGCATCGTGAAATGACCAAGTAACTAAGGAAGGTATCAAGGTGGACACGATAGCCTGTGACAGATGGTAAACGTGGACCAAATGGCTGATCTTGCGGAGACTTGCATTTGAGTCCTGATGCTGTCTAACCTTGCTCACAGGGTGGTCGTGAAAGTACTGGGGAAAGCCAGTGCATACGGAGTTTCTTTTTTTAAAAGGGCCAGTGGTTGCTGGTGATGAAGAGGTGGCTTGCTCAGCCCTGAATTCATTGCAGCTGAACTCAGTCCCATTTAGGGATGGTTTAAAGCAATTCAGCATGCTGCCTTTAACATGTTTATATCAGGAGATATCTCACTTCCCCCTCCACCTCTTCTTTTTGGAAAACAACCTCCTATCCCATGCAGCCGAGGACAATATTTGAAATGAAAAATGACACCGCGTTGTCATCTGTTTCCACCGACGACGGCACTCTTTGCGGTGACAGCCGAAAAGGCCCACAGGTGCCGTATAAAGAGGTGACCATGTTGTCATATTTCATTTAGGCGTCCCTCTGCAAAGCCATAATTACCTAATTAGGTTGTTAATTAGGAGATTAGCATTCCGCGATATTGATAGAATGCTCTTTGCAAGGCGGAAGTGGAGAAACGGGCCTAATTTGGAAGGGGGAGCGGTTTCCTCCCCCTTTGCCAAAGCGTTCTCGATTTGCTTAAAATATTGTTAAAGAAGTTCTCAGTTTATTTAAAAGGGAGGCGCTTTAAAGGGGATATTTAAGAAAGCTTGGGGTGTCTGATGGAGCAAGTGTATGGGGGAAGTGGTATAGATTTGTGGGTTTGTGGGGTGTTCCTGTTTAGCACCCCCTTTCTTTCATGCCTGACTCTATAAATAAAACTGCATTTGATATGATTAGTTTCCCGCCGTTTACCATGCCAGCCACTGCAGAATCTGGAGAGTCCACAATTAACGGAAATTCAACCAGTCTGAGAAAATATATTCAGCTGACTCGATGGGTTAGATCAGTGGTTCTCCACCGGTGGGTCCCCAGATGTTCCTGGACTGCAACTCCCAGAAGTCTTCATCACTCGCTGAGCTGGTCAGGATTTCTGGGAGTTGCAGTCCAGGAACATCTGGGGACCCACCGGTGGAGAACCACTGGGTTAGACGAATTAAATAGGAACCCTTTCAGATAAGTAATGTTTTGTTGCACAGGGAGCACTTTCTGTACGACAGAAAGCCTTGTACCTTCAACATGGTGGTGGTCTATACCTCTGCCGATCCTACATCACTGATCGGCAGAGGTCTAGAACAGTGGTTCTCAACCGGTGGGTCCCCAGATGTTCCTGGACTGCAACTCCCAGAAATCCTAGCCGGCTCAGCTAGCGATGAAGGCTTCTGGGAGTTGCAGTCCAGGAACATCTGGGGACCCACAGGTTGAGAACCACTGGTCTAGAACAACAGTTCCCAGCCTTGAGTCTCCAGATGTTCAGGGATTAACATTCCCAGAAGTCATCCCCGAAAGCTGTGGTGGCTAGGATTTCTGGGAGTTGCAGTCCAGGAACATCTGGGGACCCACCGGTTGAGAACCACTGGTTTAGAACATTCTCCCTGTGCATGCGTTCAGAGTAACTTTTCTGGAGCAACTTTGCATTAGGGTTTCATTCTTCCCGTGCTGAAGAACCTCTTAGTTGTGGTATTGAATCGGAAAAGGTGGCTTATCTAAGGCCAGCCAGTGGGCCAACATCTGGATGATGGACAGCTCCCTTGCCTTAATGTTTAACCAGAAAAGGTGCCCACTCCACCTTGCAGGGGTGGGTGGAGGCGGTTTCGCCACCCGGATTTCACAAAGTCTTTAATAGAAACAGCGTGGCTTTGTTCTCCTCTTTCGCTACGATTTTGAGAGCCTTCTGCCGCGCTCACCCCAGGCTTCTTTTAGAAACCGCATCCGTGTAAGAAAAATTGTGTATTATAAAATTCTCTTAACACCGAGCGGGGGATCCATTCTTTGCCATTGGCTCGGGAGGAAGCGGTGGCTTAAGAGGTGCCTCGTTCTCCGAACAGATAGAACCAGAGGCTGCCATTGGGGTGAAATTAAGGGAAATGGGAATTATTTTTCAGATTCCAATTTACGGGTTGTAATCAATCAGTTTGTTTTTGTTTTAATGCAGCCGCCTCGAGCGCGTTTCTCGCTGGGTGATAACACAGCTGTTGATAAAACTCCACTTCCACTAACTTCTTAGCTGGTAGAACATATATTTGAATGTGTCTATTAAGAGCTGCTTTTAACCCCTGCGTTTGTCGGCCAGTTCCTTATACCTTCCCTTTTCAAAAGAAACACAAAGCTAAACTAACCTGGCCGTCTGTTTCCCCACAGCGACCAAGTGGCAATCAAGGGCATTTATTTATTCATTTATTTATTTAGAGTACTTTTACCCCACCTTTCTCTGGGAAAGGACTCAAGGCAGCTTACAGTAATGAGGGACAATATACAGCCCAGTGCAATTCAGACATATTCAAGTTGGAGAAGAAGGAATTGAGGGACATCTTAGAGCAGGCATGACCAGACTTTGGCCCTCCAGATGTTTTGGACCACAACTCCCACAGTCCTTTGCCATTGGAAATACAGGCTTGGCATTCTGGGCGTTGTGGTCCAAAACATCAGGAGGGCTGAAGTTTGGACATGCCTGTCTTACAGCATAAAAAGACAACATTACAGCTACAAGAGAACGCGAGCAGTTGAACTTCTGGATAGCTCTGTTGTGTAGGCTGGGTGTTCGATTCCCCACTGGGCCTCCTTGATGGGGTGGGAGTAGGACTTGATGATCCATGCCACTGGTTTTCAACCTTGCGTTCCAAGATGTTCTTGGACTACAACTCCCAGAAATCCTGGCCAGCTTTGCTAGTGCTGAAGACTTCAGGTCGTTGTAGTCCCAGAACATCTGGGGACCCACAGGTTGAGAACCGCTATGCAGTGGTGGCAAATCTTCAGCACTCCAGATGTTTTGGACCACCACCAACACCATCCTAGACTGCAGAATTAGAAGGGATCCTAGTGGTGGCGAACCTTCGGCGCTCCAGATGTTTTGCATCACAACTCCCAGAATTCCGAGCCTCTCGCCAAGGAGAAAAGACTTATGGGAGTTGTGGTCCAAAACATCTAGAGTGCCAAAGGTTCGCCACCACTAGGATCCGTTCTAACTTTGCAGTCTAAGATTCTGGTGGTGGTGATTACTTCTCAAGATAATGGGAAAGCATGCTGATTTTTTAAAAACCCGATGGTCAAGTCCAGAGGTTCGTTACAATCCGCAGCTGAACTGTCCAGCCTTGGAGCAGTAAAAATAGAATCCGTTCGTGTTGAGGACTGCCTGTATCTGGCAATCCGTGAATGGTCAACGGAGTCCTGCCCAAACTTCGGCCCTCCTGCAGTTTTGGACCACAACTCCCAGAATTCGAAGCTTAGATTGCCAGGGGAAAAGGACGGTGGGAGTTGCGGTCCAAAACATCTGGAAGGCCAACGTTTGGACATGCCTGGGTTAACGCAATTGTTTCCCTCTATAACAATTCCCGCTGCCCGTGGGAATCGTCGCAGCAGCCAGCCATCACAACGTTTACGTCTGGACGACAGCACCCTGGGTTGCTCAATGTTTTTGGGTATCTGGTTGCAAAGCTGGAAGTTGAGAGATCGATTCCCCTGCTGGGACTCCTTGACAGGGGTTTTGGTAATAAGAACCTAAGAAGAGCCCTGCTGGGTTAGGACCAAGGCCCATCTAATCCAGCTTCCCGTATCTCACAGTGGCCCCACCGAATCCCTAGGTTAGTGTTGGCGAACCTATGGCACAGGTACCAAAGGTGGCCCTCGGCGCCCTTTCTGTGGGCACCCGACATCGCCCCTTCACAACCACTTGTATTCAGGTTAAATGGCTGTATTGGCACTTTGCAAAAAATTAGTGGGTTCTGAATCGCTGTTTGGTCACTCGGTCTCTAAAAGGTTCACCATCACTGCCCTAAGGTCTCCTTCCAGCTCTGCTGTTGTAAGATCCTCCGATTATAAAGTTGCTGGGGTTTTTTCTGAGGTTTCAACCACGGGAACTGCAGAACATGGCCCGGAATCCCCTGCAGCCATTGGAAAGAGGTCCCCCCCCCAAAAAAAACCAAACTCCAACCAGCTCCCGAACCCGTTTAACCATCAAGCCGCCGAATAGATCCATGGCCAGTTTCAGCACGGAAAAGCTTAAAGATATATAAATAAACAAATAAGGCAAATACATCTGCCGTTAACATGTTGTTAACTCCCTCGGCGGACGTTAAATCACTTCCAAGTACAATAATAGCGTGGGAGGTAAATTAACTAACCATTAACAATTTTTATAAATACACCATTATCGAGCCAGCGTTTATATGACACATTGATGGGGTCGCTGTATTTTTTAATCGCAAGTTGGTGGCCCCCCCTCCCACCCTCACCACCCCGCCATCCAGCGTTCTTTTTCTTCATAGGTCTTCGCGTTGCTTCGGGCGATTGCTTTATTGAGGCTGTCTCTCGTGCCCTTGTGAGCTGGGCAGCACCTGCGTTTTTATTCTAGCAAGATGCATTTGGCGTGGTAGGAAATAGTAATTCACTTTCTAGGCATCGGGCTGCAGATCCAGAAGGTGGGTGTTTGATTCCCCCCCCCACACACACACGGTGCCTCTTGGAAGATGAGCCAGCCTGGGTGGCCTTGGGTGAGCTGCATAGTCCCAAGGCAACCCCTCCCTCCTTAGAAGAAGCAAATGATCAATCACTTCTGAGTATTCTCTACCTGGAAAAAAAAGCAGAAAGCAAAAAAGCAAAGTGTTCTGCTTATATACCACCCCATACCACTTCAAGTAGTCTCTGGGCGGTTTACAGTTTTTAATTACAGTATGCAGGCTACACCTTGCCCTGCACCCCCAGCAAGCTGGGTACTCATTTTACCGACCTCAGAAGGATGGAAGGCTGAGTGAACATTGAGCCGGCTACCTGGGACTGAATCCCCAGGTCGTGAGCACAGTTTTACCTGCAGGACAGGAATTTAGCCCCTGTGCCACGAGGCTCTGGAAAAGTTTGCCAAATAGGTTTTCTGCCTCTGTTTTTAATGTCTTTGTGAGCCGTATCCTGTCCCATACTGGGAGAACCGCGCTATGATAGAAAACACAGATATTTTTGCTATAGGAACCTCGTGGCACAGGGGTTAAAATGCCTGTCCTGCAGCTAAAACTGTGCTCACGACCTGCGGTTCAATCCCAGGTAGCAGGCTCATGGTTGACTCAGCCTTCCATCCTTCCGAGGTCGGTAAAATGAGTACCCTGCTTGCTTGGCGGGGAAGGGGGGCAATGTGTAGCCTGCATACTGTAATTGAAACTGTAAACCGCTCAGAGACTACTTGAAGTGGTATGGGGAGGTATATAAGCAGAACACATTGCTTTTTTGGTTTTATTTTAATTGCTATTTTCATTATGTACTGCGCTGATTTGTATTTGTTCCTCGTCCGTCGCCTGTGATATAGCTTTAAAGGTTGCTGTTGATGGTATTTGCTGTTCCCTTTGCAGGCAGCCTAGAACAGTGGTGGCAAACCTTTGGCCCTCCAGATGTTTTGGACCACAACTCCCAGAATCCCGAGCCTGTATTCCCGATGACAAAGGGCTGTGGGAGTGGTAGTCCAAAACATCCGGAGGGCCGAACGTTCACCACTGCTGGGGTAGGACATAAGGCCACCTACCGAAGAGCCGTAGATTAATGACTGAAATCAGCAACCAAAATAAAAGAGTTGATCATAAAAAAGGCTGACCCAGATGCAAGGGAGTGTTATCAGGAGGCACATCTCTAGTCTCGTGCACTCCCAGAGGCATCTGGTGGGACCACTGTGAGATCCAGGAAGCTGGACTAGATGGGCCTTTGGCCTGATCCAGCACGGCTCTTCTTATGTCCTTATGTTCTTATGGAGTGGTATCAGGAGACAGAGATCTAGTCTCGTGTGCTCCCAGACGCATCTGGTGGGGCCACTGTGAGATACAGGAAGCTGGACTAGATGGGCCTTTGGCCTGATCCAGCAGGGCTCTTCTTATGTCCTTATGTTCTTATGGAGTGGTATCAGGAGACAGAGATCTAGTCTCGTGCGCTCCCAGACGCATCTGGTGGGGCCACTGTGAGATACAGGAAGCTGGACTAGATGGGCCTTTGGCCTGATCCAGCAGGGCTCTTCTTATGTTCTGATTTGGTGTTTTTTTCCCCTTCACTTTGTAATCCTCTCCAGAAAATCCCACTTAAACCCTTGAGAGTACTACTGGCCATTTGGAACCAGGAATCCTCAGGGAATTTACCAAGGGTTGGGTGTCGTAAAGACGTTTCCCCTTCGATTCCGAAACGCTTTGTTTTTTTCCCCTCCTGAGCGACGTTTCTGCGTGGTGCGTTTTGCCAGGTCGACCAGGCTGCAGCCTCACCATGGCCCGAAGGAGATAGTAGCGGGAAGCGGAGGCCTTTGGGAGGCAGGATGGCTTTTTTGGACAACCCGACTATTATCCTGGCACACATTCGGCAGTCCCATGTGACCAGCGATGACACCGGGATGTGCGAAATGGTCCTGATCGACCACGACGTCGACTTGGAGAAGATCCAACCTGCCTCGGCCAACGGGGAGAGCAGCTCAGAGCCCCCCGGGGGCAACGGCGAATCTCAGGGCTACGTGTACTCTCAGTCCGTCGACATTACCTCAAGCTGGGATTTTGGTATTAGGAGGCGGTCAAACACAGGTGAGGACCGTAACCCCACCCCCCACCCCCGTCTATATCACAGTCCATGTATTGCGGTCTCTTCCTTTTTTTAAAAAATACATTTTTATTAAATTTTAAACTACATACAAAAAAATAAAAAGAAAATAACAAGGAACAATTAACAATACACGTGTACCCCCACCCCCCCCGGGACCATCCATGAGTTCTTCTTTGTTACTCCGTCTTCTGTTGTTCTAGTAGTCTTCTTTAAAGTCCTCTTCTCCAGAATTGTCGTGAAATATTTGTTGGCTCTTTCCCCTTCCCTTCAACGAATACATAGTCTATAAATTATCCCCAGATATCGTTAAAAAAACGTCTTTTTTCATTTCTCCTCGTTTAACTTTTAAACTACAAGACAATTTATCATTTATAGCTATATCCCAAAGTTCGTTGTACCAATCTCCCATCTTAAGTTCTAGTTTTGACTTCCAATTTCTTGCTATAATTAATTAATTCCTGGCACCGGCCAATCAAACAGGGAGGCGGGATGATGCATGTCCTTGCACAGCTCCTGATTGGCCAGCGCCAGGGAGCATGAAAGATGATGCATCGCAGGCTGCTTCCTGGTTGAAATTTCACCCAGTACAAACTACAGCAAGTGGTTAATTTTGTTCCGGAGGGTGGGACCAGGTTCCGAGCGCGAGCTATGCTGGCGTATTTCGTTTCAGGACCAGTCCCCTTTTTTGGGGGGGGGTGGACACCTTTTTCAAAACCAGTTTCCATTAAACTGGCCAGTTTAATTATTATTTTTTTTGCCTCCTGAAATAAATCTGACATTTAGAATGAATTTGAGTCAGCAGCAAAACCGGCGTTCCTCGCCTAGATATTTCAACTACTTGAGTGTGTCCTGGGCTTTGGATGTGCAGTCAAAAATATGTAAAGCAAAAATGAGATTCATTTTTAAAGATTTGACATGTTGTGAAGATACAAATCATTTATTTTTACTACCTATAAACTGTTTCAGCACACTGAAGAAAAAGCTATGCTAATTTATATGGCGTTGACATTTTATAATTTTCCTGATTTTTTTTTTTTTTAGATAAAGGATTTTATATTTAAAACTTTAATGGTCTAGCCTGAGTTCATTTATCTTTAATTTTTGAAACGGGGAGAGTAATTCATAACAGCAATTTTATTCCTGTAATGTAATATTCACTTCAGTTCATTTGTGCATTAAAATTCCTTTAAGACCGTTATTAATGATTTATATAATGAAATGTCATATTAATCACTGAAGTTTTCACATTTTATTATTCTCTTCCATGTTAATACTATCTTTATGATCTCTATTAATGTTTTATATCCTCTAATTTCAATTATAAATCAAGAACATTTCCGTGTTTTTGTTGGTATTTGCTTTTTTAGGGGTGCCACCTTTAAAATTTTATGACTTTTATCTCCCTCCGTTGTCCCCCCCCCCCGCTCTGCATGTATAACATAAAACATCTTTATTCATCGAAAGGTAGTTAATTATGTCTTTTGTTTATGGCAAACTTTCATTGACAAACTTATCGCTGTAATATTTCTTCTTCTTCTTTCCCCAAGCTCAGAGACTTGAACGGCTGCGGAAAGAGAGGCAAAATCAGATAAAATGTAAGAACGTGCAGTGGAAAGAACGAAACACATCCTGCTCAGGTAAAAAGAATTGTTTTTCTTCTTCTTTGTATATCTTTAATGATTATTGGTTTTTCACTTGCAGATGATCGGTTTGGAAGGGCGGTTTGTAAAATTCCTTCAGGGGGTGGGCGGGGTGGACGAGGGAGCAGCTAGAGGATATTCGGGTCGGAGAAGATGGGCAACAACTAGTAGATCATCCACGTAGGCATTTTACGAGATGTCGGTCTTAGGAACCACTGTTCTCTGTTGGTGCTCTCCTGGTAAAATACAGTGGTACCTCGACTTACGAATTTAATCCGTTCCGAATGCCTGCTCTTAAGTCGAACTGCTCTTAAGCCGGGGTACCTATCTAAAAAATTGAAAAAAATAAGTTAAAAAAATAAAAAAAATGGAAAAACTATTTGTAAGTTGAGCAGACCTTATCTAAAATTTGTAAGGCTGCAGTTAAAATCCCCACAGTTTTCCACTCTTAAGTCGAATTGCTCTTAAGTCGAGCTGCTCTTAAGTCGGGGTACCACTGTACTGCATAGGAAAATCCACAGGGATAAGATATAAAACAGCAGCGGATGCCAACGGTCCCCTGAAAAGAACACTGTCGTGCCGTTTTTAGATGTCGCCTAGGTGGAGGCTCAGTCCAATCCTTTTGAGATCCGCTTCCCTTCTGTTGTTTTGCTCTTCAGATCTCCTCTTAGATCAGGGGTGTCCCAACTTTTTGCAAAGAGGGCCAGATTTGGTGAGGTGAAAATGTGTGTGTGTGGGGGGGGGCGACTATTGAACCTGAAAAGGGGGGGGGGGGTGTGGTCCCTGTGCATCTGCAACAGCCACAAATGCTCTGGTTTCAAGACGCCCAAGGGCCCGGTGGCTTTTGCCGGGCCCAGGAATTGGTCCGTGCGCACCCAAGACGCACCGTGGCTTGCATATGCTGCCCTCCCTCGCAAGGAGGTGGGGAGGACACTGCAGCCATGGAGCCAGGGAAGAGAAGGCAGAACAGGTGGTGGTGGTGGGAACGGACGGAGGCTGGGAGGATAGGCAAACCATAAAACTGCAAGCTGATGTCTCCATTTGGCGTGGGGAGGGGTCGGCCGGTGGGGATGAGCGACCTGCTGAGCTGGCAGGGAGAAGAGGCTGCGGGCCACTCAGGATTTTAAAACGGGCCGCATTTGGCCCGCGGGCCGGACTTTGGACATGCCTGCCTTACGTGGTCTGGCCAATGGTCAGGAATGCCCGATGTCGCATTGCACGATGCCCGGAAGGCACCCACTTGGGAACGGAACGCTGAAACCCTGGGCGTGAACTGTGCACACGCGCCCTAACGTCTGTCCCCAAATCTCTTTGCCAGTTTGGAGGGGGTTGGGCTTCCCCCGTTGGACACTTTAAGCCAGTGGCGTCCAAACTTCAGCCCTCCAGATGTTTTTGGACCACATCTTCCACAGTCCTTTGTCGCTGGCGGTACATCCTTGGAATTCTGGGAATTGGGGGTCCAAAACATCTGGAGGGCCGAAGTTTGGACACCACTGGTTTAAGCGGTATGACTGATGAAAGACTGCTTTGTCTTTCGTGGGCTGGATCAGGCCAAAAGGGGCACTTCCTCCACCTTCCATTTCTCTTTAGCACCCAACCGTACACCCCTCGGGAGACCTGCAAGAGAGGGATTGCAGAAGCTGGAGGCCTGTCCTATTAGCAGCATTCAGCACGTGGAGGGAACCTCTTAATTAGCAGCTTTGTGGCTTTTTGCATGCCATTCTATTGTTGATGTTTTACGATGCCTTTTTTGGCGCATGTTTGGCGGTGGCCTTTTTGTTTGTGTCCCCCGGCTTTTTCGGGTTGGCCTCCTCACTAAAACACATGCTGCTTTCCCAAAATTGGCATTTATTTATTTTAATATTTATATACCGCCCGTCTTCCGAAGGAACTCCAGGCGGTTTACAGCAATAACACTAGCAAGAATAGCAAACTAAATACAGTGGACCCTTGTATAACAAACAGGTTGTATAACATAAAATTTGTACAACATAAAAAATTCCAGAGATAGGGGGAAATTTGCTTAACATAATCGCCTATGGGGAAAATCCATACAACATAAAAATGGGATTACTCCATTTTCAATGCTTTCCTATGGGAATGTGTATAAAGGACAATTGGCTTAACATAATTTCATTTGGAACAAATTAATTCCTTTATACAAGGTACCACTGTAATAGAAAAAACGCAGTAATAATAAAAATAAAAGTCAAAACATCGTAATAAAACTACACTCAAAATCCACTGGCAAGAAGGCGGGACAAAAAAACCCAAACCCATTAACGGTCGCCAAATGCCTCGCGAAAAAGCCAGGTCTTTAAAGCTTTTTAAAAGGCTGGCCGGGACTGTGC
Organism: Phrynocephalus guinanensis; assembly: GCA_037367245.1. Taxonomy (NCBI): domain Eukaryota; kingdom Metazoa; phylum Chordata; class Lepidosauria; order Squamata; family Agamidae; genus Phrynocephalus; species Phrynocephalus guinanensis. Next base: position 5,120,565 of record CM074755.1, on the reverse strand, counting down.
AAGGCGCAACTCACTCGGGAGATGGTTCCAGAACACAGGACCAGCCACATAGAAGTTGTGTCGTGATTTTATATTATTTGTTTTGGAGCTGCCTTCTGAGCTACGGCGAGGTGCAGCACGCTGGTTACGCCACCTCCCCCCCAAAAAAAAGACCGATGATTGTTAAAGCAGGCAAGCCTGCCTTCGGGCTTATAATCCAAGTTTGGCTTTGAATTCCCTAAAAGGAACAGGAGAGCTCTGTCCGGTCTTAAGATTTCATTGTCTTTGCTAAAGTTTATCCGTATCTCGTGCCTTCCAATGGAGTGGGGCGGGGGAATCTTTTTATTTCCCATTTCCCCTCGACTGTACCTGCTCACTCCCCCATTTCAATCATCCCCACGGAAGCTGCCCCCCCCCCCCGATTCCCTCGGGGGTCTCTGAATCCAACGGAAGCCCCAACTTGGTCGCCGTTCGACAATTTTTTAATTTCGGCCGTTTAACCAACGTAGGCGGCTCTTTGCCAACTGCGCCAATGCCCGCCCGCCCCAGCAACGCCATCCGGTCTGGAAGCTCGCCCACCCCCTGCCACCGCCCTCCCACCCCCCCCACCCCCGGTTTCAATCGGTTTCACCTCCCATCCTCCCAAGGAGGAGGTCGCGTAAATCTTTGGGACGTGGAACAACCCTGAGTCGGCCGAGTCGGGGAGCAAAGGCAGAGCTTGGGTACGGATCTGCCGATGGTGATTGATTGAGTTTGGGAGCCGCCTGCACCTAGAGCAGATGTGGTGCGGACGCCTACCAAGGTTCCGGAGCCGCTCTCTGCAGAAAAGAAACCTAGGAGCATCGGGCACGTTCTGAGCCGTATTCATCCATCCTCATTTTGGGTGATAGCTGCGTAATGCAAACCGGTGGGCTGGTTTTTTTTTTTTTTGAAATTCATTTTGTTTTGTTTTGGACTAATTAGTGAAAACAAACCCTCTGCCTCTCGTGCCGCTGCTTCCTCGCCGCTCCTGCTGCACGCATGCATGCATAATAATGTGATACCCTACTCCCTAGGGTTGGTCGTGACTTGGCATGGCCTGAGCCCCTTTTCCGTTGCCAGGTTTTGTTCTGTTGGGTTTCGTATTTTGTTTTGTTCTCCATTGTATAGCCTACCTTTCTTCAAAAAGCGGCACTCCTTGACATGGTCCCAACTGCTTCGGGCAAACACACACACACACACACACACACACACACACACACACACACACACCCAAAACAAACTCCAGGTTTTGTGTGCGCACACACACACACCAAAAACAAACTCCAGGTTTTGTGTGCACACACACACACCAAAAACAAACTGCAGGTTTTGTGTGCACATGCACACACGGACAACTGCATGCACACACACACACACACACACACACACACACACACACACACACACACACACACACACACACACACACACACACACCAAAAAAAAAAAACTGCAGGTTTTGTGTGCACATGCACACACGCACAACCGCATGCACACACACACACACACACACACACACACACACACACACACACACACACACACACACACACACACCAAAAACAAACTGCAGGTTTTTAAACGTGAAATCCCAGCTGAACGAATCGCTTTGGATATGGGGATGAATTCCTTTAGAGGCTGCCTTCCTCTGTTTCTCTACTCTCTTTCGGCTTCCTCCTGTTTCGCCCTGCTTTTGCAAGCGTCAGACTTCCATACAACAGTTCCGTTTTGGGTGGGGGGAGTTGGGGGGGTTAAATTGTAGTTGAATTAAAAGTATTTGAAAAGCTCACTTTTTAAAAGAACCACTGCCCTTGTCCTTTCAACAATGCTGGGGTTAGGGACGCTGTACCCCTGTGTAGTTCAAAATCCTTGTACAATCCTTATGCCTTCCCTTCTCTGCATGTTTCTACAAAGCCTAATTGATTGTATCTTATTTTTTTATTATGCTCTTTGTTTATCCTGCTTTGCCTGCATTCACCGCCATGAGATGTTTCATCCAAGCTGGCGGTACAGTGCTACCTCAACTTACAAATTTAATCCATTGTGAATGCATGCTTTTAAGTCGAACTACTCTTAAGTCGGGGTACCTATCTAAAAAAATGGGGGGGGGGGAGTTTAAAAATGAAAAAAAAATATGAAAAAAATATTTGTAATTCGAGCAGGCCGTATCTAAAATTTGTAAGGCGGTAGTTAAAACGCCAACAGTTTTCCCCTCTTAAGTCGAATTGCTCTTAAGTCGAGCTGCTCTTAAGTCGGGGTACCACTTTTCAAATAAAGTAAAAAGTAAACACACACACACACACACACACAGAGAACAATTCCATCTGTCAGGGGTTCTCTTCCATAGTGTCTGTTATCAATGTCCCGTTTGTTTCCTGAATTGGGAAGTACCAGTAACCTTTCTCCTCCTTCTCTGAACCGCAGTAGAAGATCTGGGCACACTGTTTGAGAAGAAGAATTTCAGATTAAGGCCGACGCACACCTCCAAGCCCTCCATCCTCTCGGTCCGACTGGAGCAGTGCCCCCTGCAGCTCAACAACCCCTTCAACGAATATTCGAAATTTGACGGCAAGGTAAGGCGCACCCGCACCCCTTCCTTGTTGTAGTAGTTGCAGCTGTTACTGTTGTTGCTGTTGTTTTCCTCCAGACCGTAAGTACGTGAAAACGAAACGCGCGTTTCCCGTTGAATTTACCGTAATTCCGCGAAGCTGTGATTTTACCAGCCAGGTTTCTGCACTAGTTATTAGTTCCCCGAGAATATCTTATTCATTCATCAGCAAGGCTGATAACGCTGGGCGGATTTATTTACAGGGGTACCTTGTCTATGGTACAGTGGGGCGTGGTGGCTCAATGGAACAAGGCTCCGAAAACTCTTGACTTCAAAGTCAGCAGCTCGGCGGTTCGAATCCCGGGTGCTGCCACGCAGCGGAGCGAGCTCCCGCTGTTCACCCCCAGCTCCTGCCAACCTAGCAGTTCGAAACCATGTAAAATGCAAGTAGATAAATAGGTACCGCCGTAAAAGGCGGGAAGGTAAAAACAGTGTTTCCTTGCAGCCATGCTGGCCACGTGGCCATGGACTTGCACAACACTGGCTCTTCGGCTTGAATATGGAGATGAGCACCACCCCTAGAGTCGGACACGACTAGCACGCATGTGCGGGGGGGAACCTTTACCTTTACCTTACCTTGTATAAAGGAATTAATTCATTCCAAATGAAATTATGTTAAGCCAATTTTCCTTTATACCAATTCCCCATAAGAATGCATTGAAAACTGAGTGATCCCATGTTTATGTTGTACGGATTCGCCCCATAGGCAATTCTGTTAAGCAGATTTCCCCTACCTCCGGAATTTTTATGTTGTACAAATTTTATGTTATACAAACTATTTGTTATACAAGGGTCCACTGTATTTTAATTTTTTTGATCCTAAAAAGTACAAACTGCATCTTGCGTTATATTCAATACTGGCTGCCGTGTTTAAAGTACACTCTTGAGTTGACTCCCCAGATCCTGCTGGTGTAATGGGTCTACTTTTGTCGGATTTCAGATGGTCAGTGTCCAGGGCTGTATTGTTCATAAGGCTGACCAAGCTGAAATCTAGGGCCTCAGCAAAACCTAGGGGATTTGGGGGGGGGGTCGTTGAAACACCCTGGATCTCCTAACGGTGGAATCTCCACGCTTCATTCCCACAATAAAATAATCAAAAAGCCTGCTATTACTGTCTCAGGTGTGGTGTTCTGCAGAAAAGCTCAAGTGAGAATCAATATAAAAAATAACAAGGTTGTTGCAATGCCATTTATTTAGCAAACACCCACGATTGTGCTTTGTGGCAGCACCCATATATGTATCTTTAGAAAGAGGGCGAATGGGTGCTGTGATGCATTTTTTGCCACACCCACAGCAAAAGGTACTTTTGTATTGACTCTATTATCCATGTGCTACAATTCTGTAGTGTTTTTTTTGGGGGGGGTGTTAAAGAGAGGATAACTGTATCCCCCCTTGTCATTTTTAGTGGTTTCTTTTTAAATCTAGGACATTTTTCTTTTCTCTTTCTTTTTTTTCCCATGCTGAGAGATGTGTTTTCCTGCCGATCTCTGTGGTTCTTTTTTTCCCTGGGAATGGGATGTGCCTTATTTGCATAATTAACGGAGCCCCTCAGCCCCTCTGGGAGAGCGGTGTCTAATTGGGGAGAGTCTGTTAAGGGGGCGACTTTGGGGCCTAATTAAGCATGCTTTTAAAAACCTCTACTTAATTATGTATTTACTCTAGAGGCCGGGTGACTCTTGAAATCCTCTTTCTAGATTTAAAAAAAAAACACGCCAAAAAACGAAGCTTTGATTGTGTTTTTCTTCCTATTCTTCAAATTGAATCACCAAAAGAAGGCCAGCAAGTCTTGCGTTTGAGGGAATTGCCGGAAGATTCTTCTCCTTCCTCGTCTTACGGAGCGGCGTCTTTCAGCGTTAATGAGCCCGCTTCTTAAATGAATCTGAGCAAATGAGTGGTGATTTTGGTAGGGAGATCTCTGTGTGTCTTTTCACACCGTTACACACTCTTGTATCTAAGGGACACCCACTCAGACTGAGGGTTGGGAGAGTGAGAACAGACCAAAGAAAATATGTTTTTCACCCAGCGTGTTGTTAGTCCGTGGAACTCCCTGCCACAGGAGGTAGTGATGGCACCTGGCCTGGGTGCCTTCCAAAGGGGATTGTACAGATTC
>CM074755.1:5100847-5108347 GCA_037367245.1 Phrynocephalus guinanensis | reverse complement strand
TTCGCTGTTCATCCAAACAGCTTCATCGGTCTGAATACAGCTAGTGCAAGAGACCTTCTTATAGTCAGCTTGACCTCTTGTCCCCTGGTCTGATTGGCTCATAAGATGAACAAAGCCTGAATAGGCTCGTGCACTAGCTGTATTCAGACCAATGAAGCTGTTTGGATGAACAGCAAAACGTTTCTATCTCTCAAAAAAGAAGTCCAGTAGCCATGACTCAACTCCCAGTTCTACTACGACTACCACTTCTTCTTCTTCGTCAGGTCTTCTTCTACTATTTCTTCTTCTTCAGGTGTTCTTCTACTATTACTACTACTACCACTTCTTCTTTCTTCTTCTTCTTCTTCTTCTTCTTCTTCTTCTACTACTACTACTACTACTACTACTACTACTACTACTACTACTACTACTACTACTACTACTACTTCTTCTTCTTCTTCTTCAGGTGCTCTTCTTCTACTACTACTACTCCTACTACTACCACTACTACCACTTCTTCTTCTTCTTCTTCTTCTTCTTCTTCTTCTTCTTCTTCTTCTTCTTCTTCTTCTTCTTCTTACTTCTACTACTACTACTACTACTACTACTACTACTACTACTACTACCACTTCTTCTTCTTCTTCTTCTTCTTCTTCTTCTTCTTCTTCTTGGCATACTAAATACTGTGGACGGGGTTTCATTCTGACACAGACAAGCTATTGTTAGGTGCCACCAAGTCACCCCCGACACGGGGTGACCCCCTGAACGAGCCTTTTCCAAACATGACTTAACTAACCTGCTCATCTCCTCCTGCTCACTCAAACCTGTGGTTTCCTTTGGGGAGTCTTTCCATCTCCTCTTGGGTCGGCTTCCTTTCCTGCTGCCTTCCGCCTTTCCCGGCTCAACGGTCTTCTCCAGAGAACCTTGCCTTCTCGGGAAGTGCCCCAAGTCGGACAGTCTCTGTTTCTACATTGCTGCCTCCAGCGAGAGTTCCGTCTTGATGGGATCTAAAAGCCATTGACTCAGCTTCCGGACAATCCAGGGTGCCCGCATCAAAATCTTCAAGGCCCAGAGGCATAAAAATAAAGCCGCAGCTAGATCCTGGAGTTGGGTTCCCAGTCAGGCACTGGGAGGATTTAAGGTTCCACCAGCATATTCATGTATGGTGAATCCACACTGAGCCTCATTGCGCAGTGGTTCTTCGCTTTTAATTCTATTTCCCAAAGGCTTCTAAATAATCCTTTAGAAGACGCCACTGTGTTGGCCTTTTATTTATTTATTTATTTATTTATTTATTTATTTATTTATTTATACATTTTATATGCCACCCACTACCCAAAGGTCTCTGGGCGGCTTTACAATAGAAGTGAACAATTAAAACAAAGCATTAAAATGTCAATTAAAACAAGAAGAACATTTAAATACAAAACACTAAAATTGCCACCAGGACCCACAATCTATATTATGTCAGTTCAAAAGCTTCAGAAACAGAAAGGCTGCAAAGTCGGCCGCTCGGCAGTTCGAATCCCGCGTATCCTTTACCCCCCCCCCCCCAAAAAAAAACCCCAATATATTTATATTTATTATTTTTGGAAAGGAGCTCGCAGAGGAAGTTGAAAAGCAGGGCAGGGAGACATCAGAAGATGTTGAAAATGGCTTTATAAAAGAAGAAAGAAGAAAGAAAAAGAAAGAAAGAAAGAAAGAAAGAAAGAAAGAAAAAGAAAGAAAGAAAGAAAGAAAGAAAAAGAAAGAAAGAAAGAAAGAAAGAAAGAAAGAAAGAAAGAAAGGGGCGAAAATGGAATTTTCTATTATATTTATCTGTCTCGAAGCAATAAATCTGTTTTCTGCAGATTAAAATACCATCTTCTTTGGAATGCCTTGTTGTCTCAAACCTCTTATCAAGCGGCACTTGGCACTAATCACACCTACAGAAACTTATAATTTTCCTCGAGGAGGTGACTCTGACAGAATTAAAAATGAAGCGCCCCCTCCCCTCCCCCCCCCCGAAATAAAGCCAGTTCATTACAAATTAGCAGTGCTCTTAAGAAAACAGTGGGCTGAGGCGTGTCAACCAGCGATACGGGGAAAGAAACCCAGCATTTTAAACTGTCAGAGCCCCAGCAGCCGCGCTAGCCTTGGAACAAATTAATCACAGATTGTCAACGGCAAAGTTGCATCAAATTAACACATCGGATTCCGGCATATTAATGCGAGAATGCTTTCACCTGATTATGACGGCAAACCATTGCCACTCTCCGTCTGCAAAGATGTAATTAAATTGCTAAATAGAAAGTGCATATAATATCTCCCTGTGCATTTAGGATACGGGAGCCGGAAAGATCACAACCCAGTAAGTGACAGATTCCATTTATGGGGTAAAAAAAAACTTTATTCCCCACCCACCCACCCTGTATCATCAGAACTCTTCTGTTGCACCCCCTGCCTCTTTCCCCCCCTCCCTCTTCATCACCCCCTCCTTTATTTACTTAGGAGTACTAGATTATGAAATGAGAAAACTTAGTTATGTGGTTTGCACACTTTCCGGGTGAAATGTAGGTTTAATTTAACTGATTTGCGACGCCGATTCGCCGGAGCTTTTAAACAGCCTTCTCGCTCTTCCGTCCTTTTGTCTCGGAAAGCGAACCCTCCGTGGCGGGGTGGCGAGACTCCCCCACCCCCACCCCCAACAGGTTTGTGAGCACTGAATCCAGGGGTTTGATCACCTCTCTCCCTTGATTCTGGCCATCGGCGGGACCTAGATTGCTTTGGGAAGGTATTGCATTGTATTTCAAAGCTAAGCTACGCAGCAAAAGCTTTGGATGGGTGTTTCCCAAAGGGAGCGTATGTGCTAATATGTGCACCCTTGCACTCCTGTACGAAGTCAGTTGTGCATTTCCTTCTGGAGAAGTGAGAATCGAGTCCGACCCTACCACTGGCTGTTGCCACTGCTGTTTCTCTCTCCTCTTTTCTTTCTTCCTTTTTTTTTTTCATTTGGGGCAAGATTTTTGCTCGTTTGGGGAAGAGCGAATCTCCCACTGATCAACCTTAGGTGTTCGGTGACAGTTAATATTTTTTTTTGTCCCGCCATCTTGCCATTTTGCTATGGATTTCCTTTTTTATTGCTTATATTGGTTTATTTATTTATTTATTTATTTTAGAGCTTACTGTATATACTCGAATATAAGCCTAGTTTTTCAGCCCTAATTTTGGGCTGGAAAAGGGGGTCCTCGGCTTATATGCGGGTCAATATTTATTTATTTATTTATTTATTTATTTTATTTATTTATTTATTGTATTTGTATCCTTTATACTTTAAGCCACTGAGGCAAGTTTGGGTCGGTGGCTAAAAAGTCATTTTAAACACTGTGTGCCACTTCTCCTGCCCCCCCATGTTTAAAATGACTTTTTAAAAAGTCATTTTAAAACAATGTTTAAAATGACTTTTAGCCACCAACTCAAGCACTTTCCTCGGTGGCTAAAAGTCATTTTAAACATCGCACACACACACAGCAGCTCACAAAGGAGGAGTTGCCAGGCCCTGCTGCATTTCCCACCCTAGGCTTATACGGTTGTACCTTGTATAAAGGAATTAATTCGTTCCAAATGAAATTATGTTAAGCAAATTTTCCATTATACAAATTCCCATAAGAATGCATTGAAAATGGAGTAATCCCATTTTTATGTTGTACGGCTTTTCCCCATCGGCGATTATGTTAAGCAAATTTCCCCTATCTCCGGAATTTTTTATGTTGTACAGATTTTATGTTATACAAGCTGTTTGTTATACAAGGCTCCACTGTACTTGAGTCAATAAATTTTCCCATTTTGGGGGGTTTAAATTAGGGGCCCCGACTTATACTCGGGTCGACTTATACTCGAGTATATACGGTATATACCTCCCGTCTTTCAAAAGGAACTCCAGGCAGTTTACAACAAACAAGCAATAGGTAATACAGAAATAACAAAAGGTAAAATCAGTATAATAACATAATTAAAAGAGCTTTGATTATGGTTTATTGTGATGCTGTTTTTATCTGCCTATTGTTATGTTCCCCTTTGTTGTAAACCGCCCGGGGTTCCTTTAGGAAGATGGGCGGTATATAAGCTCTAAAATTAAATAAATAAATAAATAAATAAATAAATAAAGATCTGTTGGCTGTTCCCCACCCCACCCCACCCCAGCCAGCTTCAAATACCCAAAATAGCTTTCCAGACTCAGTCCCACGAGCGGCCTGCGTGTGCAGGCGTGGACCGTTTGCCACGGTTCCCTAAGCTAATGCGCCAAACCCCTCGGTGGAGTCGTTTTGACCCTTGAAATCTAAGTCGGCAGCTTCTTTGCAAAAACCTGCCTCCGCAAATCCAGCTGGTAAAAAGCAGGGCTTCCTTTTGTCTGCTTTTTTGGGGTAGGTCTTATTTTTTGGGGAAACAGGAACTGCAAGCAAACATGGTACAAAGAATGGTAACTTTAGTGGCCCAAGCAAAGGGGGGGGGGAAGACCATGGATGGAAAGGGAGCAGCAACGTGCGCTCTCTCTCTCTCTCTCTCTCTCTCTCTCTCTCTCTCTCTCTCTCTCTCTCTCTCTCTCTCTCTCTCTGTGTGTGTGTGTGTGTGTGTGTGTGTGTGTGTGTGTGTGTGTGTGTGTGTGTGTGTTTGTGCAAGCACAGCCAGCTTATTATCGGGGTAGGGCTTATATTTAACAAATGCATAGAAATCCTGCTAGGGCTTATTTTTGGGGTAGGTCTTATTTTTGGGGAAACAGGGTCTTTCTGCCCTGGTTTGGACGAAAAAGCAGGCCGGGACCTGATGGAAGCAAGGGAAATATTCTTTACAGTGCTTGCCACAAAGGATTATCTGGAAGACCGAGGAGGAAGTGAGGCCCTTTCTAATGAGCGAGAGAATATAATTTTAATGAACAAGCAGCTTGAAACAGATATTGATGGAGCTGAGTGGGGTTTCTGGAGGAGGGAAGGCTGGGCGGGGTGGGGGGGTAGTGGAGAGAGAAGTATTTCCAAAGCAGCGGTCATTTAATTAGAACATGTTTAATTAGAATAAAAATTTAAAAAATACAATTTTCCGTGACAGTCTAGTTAATCTTCAGCTTGGATCATATTGCATTTTATTCAATTTAATTGATTTTAAGCTTTGGTCTAATGTCATTATCCTTCACTTAATTATAAATGGTTCCAACCCGGAACGTGTTCATAAGTCAACATTCCAAATAGCCAAAGGAAGGGCTGAATTATTTTGTGTGTGTGTGTGTGTGTGTGTGTGTGTGTGTGTGTGTGTGTGTGTGTGTGTGTGTGTGTGAATTCCTGACTTTATTTATTGATAGTGGGCGGCGGAGGGACACAGAATCTTCTTGAAAATATATCTCAGACGATTCTTTTTCATTTGCTTTGTTTAAAGGCGAAACCCACCTTCCTGTCTGGTTCCGTGTCATCGTTTTAATTTCATAAATCATTATTGATTTTTTCTTCTTCTTCTTCAATATTTCTAATCTGTTCTGTCTCCGAGGACTCCGGATGCGGTCATGGTTTTAAGATTTAGAATAGATATTAAAATATCCAGCCAAGATTGGTGCCCTCGGATAAATCTCTACTTAATATGTGCTTAGGTCTTTTTGGGTGCTTCTACCGGATGGTAGCCCCTCGGCTCTTGATGGAGCAGAGGTCAGTGTCCCACGAACTGTTTAGCCCATTTTAAAATGCAAAGCGACCCAACGCCTGTTTATTAGGGCAGTAGAGGGCAGTTATAGGGCGTTGCGGCTCCGAAAACTGTCGGCTGCAAAGTCGGCAGCAGCCATAAAGCAAGCTGCTGTCACAAACAGCAGCCGTAAAGCAAACGACTGTCATAAAACAGCAGTTGTAAAGCTAGACACTGTCATAAAACAGCAGCTTTGGGAATTCTTGGTGTTCTCTTTTAACCACGGTTTTCATTATCCACGGGAAGGTCTGGAACCTATCCCCAGTGGATACCGGGCTCCTACTGTACATCCTTTCCCCCCCGTAAAACAGCACAGGTGCCCGTCTCCCTCGGCCCTCCTGGAAGCGTACCAGCTTTTAATTTTATGGTGCAGGTTTTTTTTATCTCCTCTTATATCAATAGGGCCAAGGTGGCTTACTAAAAACAACCCACACAGATGCACTATGCCGCGTTAAAGTTATAAGACAAAGCAGTAAAAACCCTGCAGTAAAACTCGCGCAGCTCACTGTAAAAGTTAAGGCGACAAAAACCTAGACTTCAGTTGGTGCTACATGTACGCACAATCTTTTTTTTTTTTAAAGGAGTGCATTCAGAATACCGGGCACTATCAAAATGGTTTTTCTGACGGAGAGAATGCTAGGTGGTTCAGAGCCGACGTTCCTTTGGACTCCTCTGGAACTCCTCCAACAGCAGTGTTGACTATGACAACATAAGTCACCGTTGGAGTAGACCCAATCATTGGGATTTTCAGAGGAGTTGGGTCACTGCATCCCCACTTTTTCAGTAGCCCTACTCAGGTTCAATTTGCTAAACTAAGCAATGGGGTTTGAGGCCATAGATCATTAAAATGCATCTCAGCATTTGGCCGCAGAACCAACACCCACGGGGGAACGACGGGTGGGTGGAATAAGGTTTTGTTCCCAAGAGACGGGCGTAACAGTTCCAAACCGTGCTGCAAAAAAGGCTTGAGGACATGCCCTTAAGGGGACTGATCACCCACGGGCCACCAATTTTGTGCAGTTTTTCTGCAGTATGGACAAAAGGGGGTTGCGCTGGGCCCCACAGAAGAGGAGTTTCCTCTGCGAAAACTTGCAAATTGTTGGATTCTTAGTCGACGGATGAAAGGCGTCCCCTCCCTCTTACATTGGTGTGATCTTGGAGACCCACACACCGTCTTCCTTGATCTTCCCTGCCACATACGTTCGGCTTTCGTTTCCGTTTCATCCCTTCATCCAATGCTGGCGAACCTATGGCGCGGGTGCCAAAGGTGGCCCTCGGAGCCCTTTCTGTGGGCACCCAACATCGCCCCTTTCACAGCCACCTGGATTCAGGGTAAATGGCTGTATTAGCATTTTGCGAATAATCAGCGGGTTCTGAATCGCAGTTTGGGCATTCGGTCTCTAAAAGGTTAACCACCACTGCCTTAATCCGTCCCCGCTTGGAAAGAGAACCGGACCGATCCATGCAGTGGCTAACCATCAGCGTAGTCTCATGGCTGGCGAATTTGTCTTCCATCTCAGGATGGCCAGTTCCATAACCCGGTGAAAGCATGCTTTCTGTCCTCTCAGGATTTCCCCAGATGGTCAAACACTCATCTTCCCATCACCCTTTAAAAACAACAATAGGAATAGGAATCTTTCTTGTCAATGCCCCCTTGCAGGAACAACGAAATTTCATTGTTGCTATAATCAACTCATTTAAAACATTCCACATAGATTTAAAAACAGCTACAACACATAAAATATGACATCTAAAATACCCTGTTTCCCCGAAAATAAGACATCCCCTGAAAATAAGACCTACCTACAATTTTGCCCC
>CM074755.1:5021408-5100347 GCA_037367245.1 Phrynocephalus guinanensis | reverse complement strand
GGGTAGGTCCCTAGGTGGGGGATTTGCTCTATATCTTGCATTGTCGTTAAAGTTGTTATTGTATTTGTGGCCCTTCGTTTCCTCTACGGAATGCCTGTTCCGGTGTTTTGTGTTTTTGACTAAGGCTGGATGTGAACGCTCCCCCTTTTGTTCTTTTTAAAGACCCTTTTCCGCTCCTCCATTGCAACCCCGTCCTGAAGGTTCTGGAGGACGGCCGCCCTGAAGAAGTCCGTCATCGATGAAATTGTGGTGGTCGGCCGCTTCGGATCGTATCCCAAAAGATACAGCAGCTGGTGAAGAAGTGTTTCTACGGCAAGGACCTCGCTGGAAGCATTCAACCCTGACGAGGCCGTGGCTAACGGGGGTCCGCCGTCCAAGCGGCGTGTTGCTCTCGGAGACCAAGAAACTGGTATGTGACCTGCCTATGGCTGGTGGTTCCCTCGCTGCTTGAAATGAGGATGTGTTAATTTGTAACGAGCAGACCTCCTAAACCTTGCTTCGCTCAATCTCTCTTAGGGTACCTTGTTCGCTTGACGTTTGTCCCCTCACCCTGGGATCGAGGACCGTGGGATGGGGTTCAATGGAACCAACTGATTCCTAGTAACACCGTCGCCCACACCAAGAAGTCTCAGATCTATTCCACGGCCCGCCGATAACCAGCCCACCGTGCCATCAAAGGTTATGAAGGTTAAGGGGAGACCGTCGTCCTCAGCGGGAAGCAGTTAGGTGGCGGCGCAAAACGATTTTTCACCACCGTTCAAGGTGCTGGAAAAGACACCGGGCAGCGAGAAGAAGCAGTTCGTATAAAAGCCGAAAAGAGCGAGACGCCTTGCCTGAGCGCATGGCTGAACTTTTGGCCGTGAGCCCGAGATCCGCCCTGCAGTACAGGAGGACCACCATTAAACTCCACTTGATTCAGTTTAAATCCACAGTTGGCAGAGGGGGGGGAAATATTAAGTCAGCGCCACAAAGCCAGCTTTTGTCACCATACAGCAGCTGTGAAGCAAGCTGTTGTCACAAACAGCGGCCATAAAAGCAAGCTACTGTCAGGGAAACAGTTTGGAGTGGGCGTGGGCAGGCAGGCGTTCTCTCTTATTCACGGTTTTCATTATCCACGGGGAATCTTGTCTTTCGCTGCCTTATCGCTTGCAGTTTTAACTGTGTGTTTATGTGTTTTTACTCCTGTTAGCCGCCCCAGAGTTCCCGATTGGGAAAGATGGGCGGGGATATAAGCTCATAAATAAATAAATAAATAAATAAATAAGGCCTGGAACCCAGCGGATAACCTTGCGCTGACGCCCGTTTGGCTTCTTCTCTCCCTTGTAGGAGAGCGCCCCCTCACGAAGGGACAAACCACCTGCTGGGTACATTTGACTTACCGGGATCCCCCGGCTCCCCGGGCGTCCCCCAGATCGAGGTCACCTTTGAGATCGACGTGAACGCATCCTGCGGGTCACGGCCGAGGACAAAGGCACCGGCAACAAGAACAAGATCACCATCACCAACGACCAGAACCGCCTGACGCCGAAGGATGATCGAGCGATGGTCACCGACGCCGAGAAGTTTGCCGAGGAGGGACAAGAAGCTGAAGGAGCGGATCGACGCCCGGAACGAGCTGGAGAGCTACGCTTACTCGCTCAAGAACCAGATCGGGGACAAGGAGAAGCTCGGGGGGAAGCTCTCCTCGGAGGACAAAGAGACCAGCGAGAAGGCGGTGGAGGAAAGATCGAGTGGCTGGAGGGCCCACCAGGACGCCCGACATTGACGACTTCAAGGGCCCAGAAGAAAGAGCTGGAAGAGGTGGTGCAGCCCATCGTCAGCAAGCTTACGGCAGCGCCGGGCCTCCCCCCGGCGAAGGGGAGGAGGAAGCGGGCTGGCGAGAAGGACGAGTTATAGGCACCTTAGGAGGGGAAGGCCCTTTCCCCCCCTAAAAAAAAAGCTGGCCCTTGTAAATACCGGACTCGGAACTTTTGTTTAAAACTATTTGAACTCTTCTTGTGCTTTTGGAAAACGCGAGCGGAATCCTTCACTTGCGGTGGAGTATTGGCGATGCTGAGCCCAAAGAGGCTGTTTATTGCTTTTCGTTAGCAGCTGATAAATGTCCAGGGGGGGGGAGGGGGGAGGGGGGGAAATAACATGCCAGGAGGGGGGTTATAGAAGCGTTCACCTTGCAGACATTCTATTTAACAAAGTGGGTCGTGTTCACTGCGTGGAGAACATTTTCTACCCTCCGAAGTGACAACAATAAATTTTTGTTACTTACACTGGATTTGTGTCTGCCTTGTATACCCGGTATAGAAATTGGTGTGGCTTACAGGTTGTGCGTTAACCAAGTGTGGAGAGGCTGTTGGCTGTTTTTCCTTGCCAAGCAGGATGGAATGTGAGTTAAAATCTCCGAATGGGAATGGGCTGGGAATGGGTCTGACACCCACGCTGGCCAGGCCCTTATTGACTTAATTTGACATGATAGCTAAACCGTTGGTTTTTGCTGGCTTCAGGAATGTGAGTTCTGGTGTGACCGCTAGTGGGTACCACCTGCAGGAAGGCAGTGCATTTTTGGTTAGGTACTCATCCCCGAGAAGGATGCATTGGATGATGGTATTGGGAATACCTTCGTGACATCTAGGCTTCATAAAACACAGAGTTTATCTCTGGATAAGGGAGGTGGGTGGTATATGACCCATGTTTCTTTGAAAGAACGGGGGTGTGACTTAAGAAACAGTTTTTTACAACCACCGTTCTTGCCTCCAACAAGACTCCTGCCCTGCCTGCAACACCATCCAGCCATGGATTTTAAGAACATCCTCTAACTAAGGACTTTAAAAAGTCACCTCCTGGTGAAGAACGTCTTTCACCATGCCTGAACTTCTGGGACCTGCTTTGAAGAAGGGTGATTGACTGCACTCAAAAGCTTGCAATGTTCCTTTTTTATTTTTAACAGGGGCCTATGAAGGGTATCGCCTGTAACTTATTTTTGCAATTATCTCTGGATTAGTTTTCGCTGTCTTAGGTGTCTGTCTGTGGAGCCAGAGGAGGAGAGTTTGATTTTTCCTGTGGATTCAACCCATAGGTTTCCTCCATCTCTGGTTCCCAGCCTTGGGTTACCAAAGTGTTCTTGGACTGCTGTTCCACAGAAGCCTTGACCCCCCCCAAAAAAAAAACACAACTGCTGGCCACGGTTTCTGGAGCTGCAGCCCACAAACTGCCTGGGTTGAGATCCCCTGATCTAGAAGCTATCTTGTCACACATGCACTTTGGGATTTAAACTTCTTGGCCAGCGCTTGACGCCGGCTACAAAACTGGAAGCGTGGAAGCTGAATCATGGAAAGGACAAAGCCCTCGACCTAAAACCCATCTGCGGCGAAAGAAACGGCCAGGCCGCCTGAGATGAGCATAACAGGGCCTTGCAGAGGCATGCCAGGTAGCAATGACTATCAGCTGCCCCAAAGTTGTCCTGCAACTTGTATCCTACACACCTGTCCAATGCTAGGCTGGTGGAGGTAAAAGCAGAGTTGCCATTCTAGGAAAGCCAGGTTCCACCACTCAGGTGAATAGCAAAGATGCCCGGTGCAGGCTGTTACGGCTCACTTCGGAGCCCCCACCTCCCTACTTCTTGTAGGGAAGGGGATTCATAAAGCAGGAATAGAAATCTAGGCTTTTGGCCGGGGCTAGGAATGAAACAATAGCCACACACACACACCTCCAACCGCCTTGCAAACCAGAAACTCAAAAGGGACCGTATGCATATCCTTAACATTTAATGCAAGTGCACACACAGAGGTGGTGGGTGAACCCGGAACAGGGAGCATTCCAGACAAAGCGTCAGCCACGCTGCCGAGTCAAACGTCTCGGTGGCTCCGTTTTTGAAAAGCATGGGATGTCTGGTTTCCATGGGGGGGGAGGATCTGTTTAGCCAAAGACCAAGTAAACCAAAGGCATGTGTTCCAGGAGCTCTTATAAGGGCCGTTGCATCCAAGGCAACAAGACGGATTCTGCAGGAGATTTAAGACCGAACAACCCGTCCGACTCCTTTTATTCCTTCAGAAGCGTCACCGCACAGTCCTTAAAAAGCTCCCCTTTCATATCCATCCCGCCAAATATTAGACACAAGTGGATCACGTGGGTTTTCGGGCAGGGCTCTTGTCTTGGATCACCGCTGCCTTCAGAGGCATCCTCCTTGCCGGGACAAGCCCGGGCGACACCGCCGGAAAGCACTTCCCATGGAACGACACACATGGCGTGATCCAGACGTCCCGCGGGCAGCGGGGTTTGGAACGCTAATTTCGTCCACCGGTTCTCGCCTGCAGCATTCAAAGGAAACGATCAGAAGGAGGCTTACAGGACGTGGGGAAAGACAGGTCAACGAGGCCATCAGCGAAAGGGTGGCCGTTCTCGGTTGGACCAAACGTCCAATGCTCTGTTTCCACAGCGGCCAGCTCTGTTGTTCTGATCCCCGGAGGTACCTGTGAACAACCACTCCCACAGCGCCGCACAAGTTGGTGGGTGCCGAAAGAAACCAGACCTAGGAGCTGGGGCTTCCGTCTTGTCTCAATCCTCAATGTTTTGCATGAGGCTAGGACGAGACAACATGGTGCCCTAGCACAAGCAGTTCCGGGCTACGACGCCCAGGCCTCCTAACCAAACAAAAAAAATCTAGCAAACCGAAATGCTACCTCTGGCCTGGATAACGCCCGGAAGGACTCACCTACGTGATATTTGTACATGGTGTCCAACGCTCCGGTGGGGTCCATCCCGCCGAAAATGTAGACGTGTCCCCGGAAAGCAACGGCAGCATGAGCAGCCCGCCCTCCCGGCACGGATCCGGTGGCCGAGAGCGCCTCCCATTTCATCTCCTCTGCAAGGAGACCAAGCAAGCATCATCACAACCTCGTAGGTCGCACAGGCAAGAGCCACAAATACAGTTCTGTTTAGCCACAGTGCAAATGTTCCCATCTGAAATTCAAGTTTGGTAAATAAGTACAGCCTCTGTCTTTGCTGTTTTGTTTGTCCAAAGCCATGTTCCTAGTCGTGGTTGTGCGTTGCCTGAATTGTGCTTGACTTATTTTGTAATCGCGTGACAAATTCCTTCCAGTTTTTGGTCTGTATACCATAGGGACTAGGAACTTGATCTCCTCCAAAAACTATTTTTGAGGGTTTTAAAAAAAAAAGACAGGCAGGAGAGCAGTGAACGCAACCAGCAGCCATACTTACTTGTATCGATGGAAAACAGGTCGTCATAAAACGTGTCCCCAGCCAAGCCTCCGTGCACGAAGAGTCGGTGCTCCACAGCCACCATGACGTGGCCATGGCGAGGAGAGGGAGGCTGGCCACGGACCTCTGGCTGAAGCCAGGTCAGGGTTGCTGGAAGCGGAGGAGAATAAATGCATTAGGAAGAATGCAGGAAATGTTTTCCCAGCTTCATGGGGGAGCTGCATTCTAGAGGTGGAGAGATGAATAATAATTATTATTATATTTATACCCCGCCTATCTGGCCACTCTGGGCAGCTCACAACAAAAATACAAGCCTTTTGCAACTTTGACCTTGACTGCCTATAAGCAGGTCCCAAAGGGGTGCAGTTCCACCCCTCAGTATAGGAGGAAAGCCCTTTATAAATGCTAGAGAACAAATGGACCTTAAGCCTCATCATATACCTGAATCAAAGACGTACACCTGCTGATCCTGGACCGGGTCCACTCCTTTCTCGCCCCCACCAAATACATATAATCGGTCCCCGATGGCTGCCGTAGAGGTATGAAATGTCCGTGGGGAGGGGGCGGGACCACTCACCGCAGGGCTCTCCCAAGTTCCCGTTGCTATTTAGAAAAGAAAGTAACAAATAAATATTCACCAACCGGAAGAGGCGAATCGCGGTGATTCTGTAGATGTTTATTCCTTACATTTCTACCCCGCCTTTTCCCAGTGTGCTCAGGGCAAAATATGCAGCTCCCCCCCCCTTTTTTTTTTCTCACAACCACCCTGGGAGGTTGATCATTCAAAGAGAAGGTGACCCCCCCCTCCGCTGTCCCAAAGTTTACCCAGTATGTTTCATGGCTAAAGGGGGAATTGTGCCTGGAACTTCCACGCTACAGCCCAGCTTTTTAACCAGCATGCCACACTGGTTCCCAGGATATCTCCATAAAGTATTGTATGTGTAGTAGTTGAAGGTTGGATAGCCCAGAGCCAGAGGTGGGGAGTTCGATTCCCGGCTGGGCCTCATTGACCTCAGCTGGACTTGATGATTTATATAGAATCTCTTCTACGACAATGATGTCGCCATGAAGACAACGAGCTTAAGGAACACAGCAGAGGATGTGTTGGGCTAGGAGACCCGGGTTCCAGTCCCTGCTTAGCCATGAAAACTGACTTGAGGGGCTGGCCATGGTAAATCATTTCTTTAATATCTCTCACACACCTGAAACCCAAAATACCGCAGTATATTATTTACTGAGCAAAGGGAAATGCAATTTTTTTTTTAAAAAAAAGTGCTTACCAAGGTCCAGGACCTGCAGGCAATTTCTGTTCCCCTTTTCGCTGGCCCCTCCGAAGACCCAAAGGCTGGTGGGGCGACTCGTGGAAACAAAGGCGGCGTGTTCGTATCGGGAAAGGAGGCCGTCCCATCCCGTCGGGATCCAGCGATGTGACGCTGTGACAGGGCAAGAGAAGGAATCAACACTTCCGATCCTTTTCTTTATTTTTCATTTTAATTTTTACAATTTATATGCTGCCCCTCTACCCAAAGGTCTCCGGGCAGCTTACAATCAAAAAAATTAAAACAGTTAAAACATCAACTATCAATAAATAAAACGATAATAAAAACAATAATGAAAACCTTACACTAAAATCATTACACTAAAATTGCCTTTCCGGCCTGATGGCAGAGCATCCCACGACCCAAACGCTCTGAGCTGAATTATTTTGAAATATGTACGAAGCCAAGAACCCTTCCAGCACCTCCTAATCCCCTACCGAGATCGAGCAAGTACGAATCCGAGAAACTGCCGTCGGGGTTGGCTCCGGCGATGATGGCCACCTTTCCCCTCTGGCTGCCCGGTCCCGGAGGCAGATACAAGGCGTCTTGGCCCACGCGGGCACTGGGGCTCTCTCCAAAAGGGGCCAAAAAGTACCTGGAACACAGAGTGTAAAAATTAAGAATCCAGGAAAGACTGCTTAGAAGAGGCAGAAGGTTGCAGAAAGGATCCCATGATATCCCCATTTATTTAATCTAGGGAAGATGGTTCCAAGTTTGGGTTATTGAGTTTAGTTATCCTTTGTTAATGTTTATTATTATTATTATTATTTATTATTATTATTATTATTATTATTTATTATTATTATTATTATTGCAGACTTTGTGTTTATAACCACTTATAACTTTGTGTTTATATCTCTCCTTGTGTGATTGCATTGACACTATGTTATCAACTGTTAGCTTTAACTGTTGCCTTTAAGATACCCCTCAATTCTCTGTTTCTCAAACTTGAATATGTCTCCTGTCCTTTTCCAAGCAGAAAAGTGGGATGAAAAAGAATACTCTAAAATAAACAAATAAATAAACAAATTTATACAGTACTATAACACCCGTCCGGGTGGTTTACAGCAGTATAGAATATAATATATAACGTATAAAAATATAAAATACTGTGTTAGGACCTGTCGTTCGCTACCCAGAGCATAATTTCATGCTCGAGGGGGCGGGGTGTGTGTGTATGTGTAAATCAGTGGTGGCGAACCTTCGGCCCTCCAGATGTTTTGGACCCCCCAACTCCCAGAATTCCAAACCTAGACTGCCAATGACAAAGGACTGTGGGAGTTGCGGTCCAAAAAATCCGGAGGGCCAAAGGTTCGCCACCACTGGTGTGAATACAGTGGTCCCTTGTATAAAGGAATTCATTCGTTCCAAATGAAATTCTGTTCAGCACATTTTCCTTTATACAAATTCCCATAGGAATGCATTGAAAATGGAGTAATCCCATTGTTATGTTGTACGGATTTTTCCCTTAGGCAATTATATTAAGCAAATTTCCCCTACCTCCGGAATTTTTATGTTGTACAGATTTTATGTTATACAAGCTGTTTGTTATACGAGGGTCCACTGTACTGTCAATAAGCCAACCAAGGGTTTTGGCTTTACAGAGGTGGGTCTGGGCTACCTTTCCCGATGGGCCTCTGCATGCCCCCCAGCACCACCATCCACACGTGACGCTGCTCCCCGCAAGGCTTCGTTGCACGGCATTCACACGTGCAAGATCTCTGTTGCGGGGAGGGGGTAGGTGGGGGAAAAGGAATGCAAAAGGCTGGCTTCCTCCGGCAGCTCATGCCCGGGGACGTCAGCAGCCTAACCGCCAGACCCGTGCACATGCACATGCACACGCACACGTTCCCTAAGCCCCCGCCCCTCCTTCCCCGCGTGCATGCATTCACACGTGCAAAGAAGCCAACACGCGGGAACCCCGCACCAGCTGGCAGACTCCGGGCAGGCGCCGGGTTTCAGCTCCAGCAGAGGCAGCGGCGGCCACGTCCCCGAACCTGGATCCGAACCCATCGCCAACAAGAGGAAGAGGAGGAAGAGGAGGAGGAAGAGGAGGCAGGTGGGGGGTGGGGCCAAAAAAAGAGACGCCCCGCCTTTCCCCGGGCCCGTTGCTAGGAGACACACCAGCGCAGCTCCGCCCCCTTTTTGCAGGTTGCCAAGCCAAGGCTGCTTCGCTTAACCCCTTGGCAGGCATCGGAAATGTCTGGGGGTTTTTTTGTTTTCATTTTATTTATTTATTTTTATTTATTTATTTATTGTTAAATTTATACCCCGCCCATCTTCCCAAGGCAACTCTGGGCGGCTTAACAGTAGGCTGATCCAAATGAGCAGGTATCCATAATAAACAACAAGATAAGCGGGATATAAATACAACAATAAATAAATAAATAAATAAATAAATAAATAAATAAATAAATAAACAGACAATGACAACCGCATTAGAATTAAAAAAAAACATATTGGCACTCTTGTCCTGATATAAATAGCTCACGAAACATCGTAGCGATCAAGCTGGAGCAGCAGAAATTTTGCAATTATTTTTAATTGTTTATGCAGTGGTCGATGCTGCTGCTGCTGGCGGCGGTGCGCCAGAGCATGGGCAGAGTTCTCGCCCCTCCCAGCGTCAGTAAATTAATGGATAAATAAATAAATTTATTTATTTTACTGCTTCAAATTACGTACTTTATTTTTGCTTGACCCTCTAGGCCAGCTGACTAAACAAACAGTAAAGTGATTTTAACCGGTATAATAAATTTTTAATATATTTATTATTTGTAAACTTAAAGTCACATGAAAGAAATAAAAAAATATTTATTTTAAAGGAAATGAAATTCAAAAAAAAAATAAGCAGACGTTGCTGGAGGAAAAGCGGGCTCTACAGCTTGGACAGACTATTTGTTGTTGTTGTTGTTGTTGTTGTTGTTGTTGTTCTTTGTTGTTGATAATAAATAAATAAATAAATAAATAAATAAATAAATAAAGACTGTTATTCAGGGCCGCTTCTTGGACGCTGCCTGCCTTGGCTGCAGCAGAAACGACATCTCCCAGAAGGCCACGCGGCAAGCTCCGCCCCCTCTCCCTCCCTCCCCGCCTAGGCGTGTCTGACGTCACACAGGAGCGCCGAGAGGAGGAGGAGGAGCCGGAAGTCGCTTTCCCTCCGACCGGAAGGAGGCGCTGAGGGGCGGAGAGGCAGGCACCGGAAGTGGCCGCGTCCGTTTCCGGTCCGGCCCCGCTTTCCCTTCATTCCCAGCCAGGCGGGCGCAGAAGGAGAGGAAAGAGAGGAGGACCGTCCCGTCAAGGAGGGAGGGGGAGGCGCTTCCGGCAGCGGCTTCTCCCTTTTGACCCCGACTCCCCCTTTCCACCGCCACCGAACCGCAAACCGGAAGTTGGGGGGGACCTCGCTTCCGGTCCTGGGCTGCCCTCTCTCTTTCCGGCCACCCCCTCCCTCGGTTTTCCTTTGGGTCGGCCTCCTTCCCCCTTCCCCCCCCTCTCTCCCCCCCCTCACTTCCCAAAATGGCGCCCCTGGACTTGGACAAGTACGTGGAGATCGCGCGGCTCTGCAAGTACCTGCCCGAGAACGACCTCAAGGTGAGGCTCCGGAAGGAGGAGGAGGAGGAGGAGGAAGAAGGCAGGCAGGCAGGGATGTGTGTGTGTGTGTGTGTGTGTGTGTGTGTGTGTGTGTGTATACACATAATATACACACACATACACTGAGAGTGAATATACACGCAAATACACACACAGAGAATACACACACACACACACACATTGTATACACACACACAGGGAGAGTGAATATACACACACACAGAGAGAGAGAGAATATATGCATACAGAGAGAGAATATATACACAAACACACACACACAGTGTGTATACACACACATACACACACATACAGGTGTATGCACATACACACACACAGAGGGCTTTGGGCTTTGGAGGGTCGGCCTCCTTGCAAACTGCCCTGAGTCCCTGGAGGAGGGTTGAGGGGACCCGCTGAAAGGCTTTGCATCTAGAGGGAGGATAGCTGGGAATGTTGAGCCTTACAAAAAGAAGCCGGAGAAGGGATAGGATAGCAATGTTTAAATATTTGCAAGGATGGCACATTGAAGAGGGGACGGGTTTGTTTTCCATGGCTTCAGAGAGTAGGACTCGGGGCAGTGGTTTCAAACTACAGGAAAAAGAGATTCCATTTGAACATTAGGAAGAACTTCATGACAGTTAGAGCTGACTGGCAGTGGAATAATATGCTGCCCCAAAGGAGGGTGGTGGAGTCTCCTTCTTTGGAGGTTTTTAAGCAGAGGCTGGATGGACATCTGTCGGAAATATTGTGATGGGGGTTCCTGCATGGCAGGGGATTGGACTGGACGGCCCTGGAGGTCTCTTCCAACTCTAGGATTCTTTGATAGGCTCCATACTGGGAAGGAGGGCAAGTGTGTCATGCTCCGTTCCCTTCCTGCAATGCAGCCGCCCTGGCCTTTCTTCTCCAGCCCTCACCATAGCCCTCAGAGAGACCAGTGTCCAGTTCAGGCGAGAAACCGCTGACCGACATGCTTGTAGTTGCGGGTCCTTGTCGAGAAGGCCTTGTGCAGAAACCTTGCTGGCTTGTCCAAGGGCTGAATCAACTTAACGGGAGGTGATTTTTCTTTCTCTTTTCTAGCGCTTGTGCGATTACGTCTGTGACCTGCTTCTAGAAGAATCAAACGTCCAGCCGGTTTCCACACCAGTTACAGTCTGCGGCGACATACATGGACAGGTGAAATTCCATGTGGGCGCTGTCTTTAACAGTCCCCCTTCCAAATCAAGGACAAGTGGCAATTCCCCATATTATCACTGACTGTATTCATGCCACATTTGTCATTTTATGGCCACGTCTTAAGTCCATATGCCAAATGGTTATTTATTTGAGCCTTCTGCAGATTTGGGGGGGGGTCTCCCAAGCATGATAATACTTCCCTCTAAGACTTGGGTGATGCTGATTTGAATACATAAGCAATAAGGAATGCTTTGAATGTTGGAACAGAAAAAAAATTGCACTGCAAGTTTCCACCGGTGCAGCCACATCTGTTTTTTTACAAATCCTAGGATCAGGCAGACAGATGCTTGTGAGATTTTTATATTTGAGCATTTGTTCACTTGAGGCCCTGGGACCTGTACAATGTAAGGTAGCCATCATAACATTGTTTCTAGTTAGCAAAAGGATCACCATTGTAAAAAAAAAAAAAACACGTGTCAATTCAGAGTAATCCAGGTTTTGTGCACTTTGTTGGTAATTAAAAACTTGGCAGTGTTAAAACGTTCTTCTGTTTTTCTTGCGTTTTTTTCCTTTCAGTTTTACGATTTATGTGAATTGTTCAGAACTGGAGGTCAGGTTCCCGACACAAACTACATATTTATGGTAGGTGCGAATGAAATTGCTGGCTAGATTGTTTCAATTTTGTTTTGGGTCCCTGCTTTCTTTCTTACTGTGTCCTACCTCTTGGCTTTTTTTCAGATAACCCCCCCCCCCAAAAAAAAAAGAAGATGTGATTTAGTTAATCAGGAAATGGAAGGGAAACCTGTGTCAACAATTGTGGGGAAGATAATGTGCCTGTATGTCTATATTTGTAGAAAATCTGAAATCATAAAAGAATGTAAGCAAAGCCTGAAGATTCGTTCCTTTATGATTTCAGATCTACAACCGGCTAGGCATTGCAGGTTAATATTAGCGATGTTTACGTTTGGCCTTAATGACAGGCTTCTTCACTCTTAATTTACGTTATAGTCCTCAGCCCTGTACGACGCTGGAAGGATCGGAAAATAGGCCAAGTTTTAAATCAGTGCAGGCTATGCTGTTGAACGTCGACTGAGCAGACAGTCCTGCCTGTGTAAAACATTCTCTGTTTGCTGAAGTTAAATCACATCTTAGATAGTGGCCAAAATGGAAGGTCAGATGGACATGTGGAAGAATGGTGGCAAGTGAGATAAATAAAAGACAGAGTAACCCCGTAGTCCCACCAAGTACCAAAAAAATGTATTACAGCCTGAATATGTCATGTCACTCAATAATTTTTTTTCCTTAACTTTCAGGGTGATTTTGTAGATCGAGGCTACTACAGTCTTGAGACGTTTACATATCTTCTTGCCCTAAAAGCAAAATGGCCAGATCGTATCACGCTCTTGCGTGGGAATCACGAAAGCAGACAGATTACGCAAGTGTACGGATTTTACGGTAGGTTTTTCAACCCGTTCAGAAGTGCAAGGCGGAAGTGCCGTTTGAGTGATCACAGAGCACGCCTGCAGAGGCGCTATGAACCATGATGGGATTTTGCACTGGCACAACCACCGGGGGTGGGGGGGGCACACTTGTCGGGAGATGCGATGGGGGGACCCCTTGGTCCGCGTTTTCATGACTCTCTTCCTTCTCTCCGCAACAGACGAATGCCAAACCAAATACGGCAATGCTAATGCCTGGAGATACTGCACCAAAGTCTTTGACATGCTTACAGTAGCAGGTAAGGGATAAGGGATCTCTCTCTCTCTCTCTCTCTCTCTCTCTCTCTCTCTCTCTCTCTCTCTCTCTCTCTCTTTAAAATGTACTTATCTTGAAATCATAAAGTGGGTGGCATGGAATCACTAGTAGAACTTTCAGAACCATCTCCCCTCATCTCCAGAGTGGCATCCCACTCTGCCACCCCAGAAAATAAGCTCTAGTGTGGGGCTGTCCAACAGGTAGACCGCAGGGTACTGGTAGCCCACGAAGGGTTCAAAAGTAGCCCGCCAGGCATCAATTAAAAAATGTGAGGGAATAAGTTCTCCACCCCTCCCTCCCCCTTCCCAAGGATCACTACTGCCCCAGCAAAGTTCTGGGTCTGCCAGCCCACTGTCTTAGCTGAGCGGGCAGTTCAAGGGCCACGAGCATGTGCTCGGAATGGATAAAATCCGTAAGTAGAGGCATTAGTGTAGTAGCCGTCAGGCACCTTAGTCCGCAAAAAGTAGACCTCGGCCTGTTCAAAGTTGGACAGCCCTGCTCTAGGGCTACTCCTAGTCCAGGGCCAGGAAGACAAGAATCCTTTCCAGCTCTTGCCTTGTTGAAATCTGCTTCTCTGCCTGTTGTTCGATCCTGCCTTTTTTGGGCTTTTTTTTGTTCCTCAAACGGTACGTTTCCCCGAACGTCTGTTGCATTTGGAGTTCCCGGTTGTTAATATAACGCCGCCGCCTCTCCTCTCTCGACAGCTAATAGACGAGCAGATCCTCTGCGTCCACGGGCGGCCTTTCCCCGGACATCAAGACCCTGGATCAGATCCGGACCATCGAGCGTAACCAAGAGATCCCGCACAAAGGCGCTTTTTGCGACCTCGTCTGGTCCGATCCGGAAGATGTGGACACCTGGGCTATTAGTCCCCGAGGCGCAGGCTGGCTGTTTGGGGCAAAAGTCACCAACGAGGTATTTAAAGAAAATAATAACAGTCACAGTACATCTGTTGTTCCCGTGCTCCTCAGCTACTCTGGGCCAGTGTTGAAATATGGCTTGAGAAATATGGAGGAAGCTGTACTTCCTTAGCCCCAGTGAGGACAACAAGTCAATGCTGTGTTCCTAGCCAATAAGTTATTTTTTTTACAGGGAAGATTTGAGACTGGGGAATGTGTAACTCTTTGACCGTACGCCTCTCCCGGCTCAAGACTGGGCAGCCACTTTAAAAATGCCTCCGCGCTGCAGCTGTTGTCGCTGTAGCCTTTCGCTCACAGGCTCTTGGCTTTGGAGCAGGGGTGTCCAAACTTTTTGCAAGGAGGGCCAAATTTGGTGAAGTGAAAAATGTGTGGGGGCCGACCATTCAGCCGCATTTCCCCCCCCCCAGCCGGATTTGGGACAGCCTCTAGGACATGCAAGGAGGCGGGGAGGGTGCTGCAATAATGGAGCCGGGGCCAGGTAGGCTGGGCAGGTGGCTAGGGGGACGGACAGAGGCAGGGAGGGCAGGCAAACCATAATACTGCAAAGCTGACAACTCCGTCCGGTATCGGGAGGGGCCAGCTAGCGGGGATGTGTGACAGGCTGAGCCGGCAGGGAGAAGAGGCTGCGGGCCACTTGAAATTTGAAAACGGGCCGCATTTGGCCCCCGGGCCTGACTTTGGACATGCCTGCTTTGGAGTTTGGCTTTGGGAGCTAAACCCTTCTGGATGCGCCACCTCGTAGGATAAAAATAGGGGTGTTGAGATGTAGAGAGTCCTCCGAAAGAGAGGTTGGCCAGGTCTCCAGGAATATGGAAGGAGGTCTCGGCTGAAGGGAAGACGCAAGGCCTTTGAGCAAAACGAGCCTTGCCCCGATGTCCTCATCCAGTGCCTTTGCTGTAATGTTTTCCTGTCCCCTTTCCCCCTCCCCATCTTTTTCCCCTCCAGTTTGTCCACATCAACAACTTGAAGCTCATTTGCAGGGCCCACCAGCTGGTCCACGAAGGTTACAAGTTCATGTTTGACGAGAAGCTGGTGACCGTGTGGTCGGCGCCCAACTACTGCTACCGCTGCGGGAACATCGCTTCCATCATGGTTTTCAAAGACGTCAATACGAGAGACCCAAAACTCTTCCGTGCCGTCCCGGATTCAGAACGGGTGATACCGCCACGGACGACCACGCCGTATTTCCTCTGAGACATTGCTCCGGCCCCTTGTCCTGGTTTCTGTCTGGCATCTTTTTTATCAGTCACTTTGCTGCTGAAATGCTGACTCTTGCCTTGGGTGTTTTCTTTTAATTTTTTTTTAATTATCTAAACGTGTTGTATATTTTTGTCTGTAGTGGTACATATCCTAATTCCACTTCCCCTTACATAACGTACATAATTCTTACTATTATTAATTTTTTTTTGGTCCCATGCCTCCTTTCTCAGGATTGTCAAAGAGTGCTTTCGAAATGCCTCCGGGCACTTATCGTGCTGTTTTACAGTGCTTTATGATTTCGTGTTTTGTTTTCCCAGGGGAAAACTAAACTTCCCTTTAAATAAAATAAAACTTAGCAAGACATCAGAACTAGTCTGATCTCTTTTCATTTCAGCCCAGCGTTTGTCTTTGGGGAGGGTAGAGTTGTCATTTTTTTGTTTTTGTTCAGAGTTCAATGAATTTCAGCAGCAAAGATGTATTTAGTACACACAATAGGAGTATCAAAGTACACATGCCGCAGATGAAAAAGTGAATCGTCCTTGTTTATACTTTGTTTTAACTTGGCATAAATAAGGCGTTTGAAAGCCCCCCCCCCACCTTCCCAAATTTTCTTTTTCCTTGGGTTTGTTTTTGTTTTTAATTTTTAGGACCCAAACCTAAAAAAAAAATTGCAAGAACCCACTACAAGTATTTCCATTTGTATATTAAAATAATTGTTCTGATTTTTCTCAGATACCTTGTATTTTTAATAAAGTATCTCAGACTCGGAGTCTAGGTGAGACGTTCAACAATAAAATGCTTCGTCAATGTGGATGTTGCGTCTTTTCATTTTCTCGGGAAACGCAGGACGTTAAAGGCTGGGTCTGCTTAATTTTATTTCTCGTTGACAGCGGCCGTGGGAAGCACCAGTAAGTTAGATTTTGCTAAGCTAAGCTGGTGTCTGTTGAGATGTAAACCCTTCATAGGCACTGCTTTCCAGCTAAAATGAAGTCCAAATACTTCCTCGGAACAGCCTCAGGTTCTCGGGTTTGGGGCAGTTGGGTTTATAAGGGATTTAGTTGCCAAACAGGACAGCCTTTTTACTCCCCAGATATATTTCAATTGTGGGGGTACTTTCCAGAAAGTGTTTGGGTGGGTGGGTGGGTGGCCATTTTGAAAGGGAAGTTTTCTTTCAAAACGGAGTTGTGTGAATTAATTTGCGGAGGACGGTTTGATGCTTAAGAGTGGCTCAAGAAAGATCCCACCAGTTAAAACAAACAGACCCTTGTCTGGGGGGGGGGGGGAACTAACGTACAGCGGACCCTCGTATAACAAACAGTTTGTATAACATAAAACCTGTACAACATAAAAAAATTCCGGAGATAGGGGAAATTTGCTTAACAGAATTGCCTATGGGGCAAATCCGTAGAACATAAAAATGGTCATGATTAGGGATTAACTCTGTTTTCGATGCATTCTTATGGGAAGTTTGCATAAAGGAAAATTTGCTGAACGTAACTTCATTGGGAACAAATTAATTCCTTTATAGAAGGTACCACTGTAGGTGTTTTTTTATACAGTATGAGCAAAAAAAAAAAGCTCAACTGCCAAGCTCTGATTGGTTATAAGGGGAAACATTCTGTGATCAGCTATTGGCTCTTTGGTCTTCGTTAGAAAAAAAGTAGTGGGAGTGGCAGAATTCTAAAGACTCAACCTGATTGGCCAATGATCCCCTGGATTGGGGTATATATAAAGCTGCCTGTTTTGGGATGAGCCTTGAGCTGAAATCACTTGGAAGCAGGAGTGGATCTCTCTATTGGGAAGAAAAGGAAGCTGAGAGGCAGCCTTCGAGGTGGAACGGTATCCAATGGGAAGCTGTGGACATTGTCATGCTGGACCAGAAGGAAGACTGAAGACTACCCTTTGCCAGATAGTGATACTAGGCTGAGTTTATCTAGCTAATTGTTGGGCTAATCCTGATTCAGGATAGAGGAACCATTTTTAATATAGCCACCCTGTTAAAAGTCACGTTAATACTAGGGCCTCGAAGGGATGGCTTTAAAATGCATTTAACGCTGAGTCACTTTAAGCAACCCTGAAAAGGGTTCCTGTAATTCAGAATTCACTTGATGGCACATTATTACTATTTTATATCTTAACTGGGCAACACCCCCACCGATTACTGTATTCATTTTGGGGTGTGTTCCTGCAAGAAACTACATGTTTCAAGTTACTGGTATTAAAGGAAAGGGATGTCATGTCTATTAATGCTGTAAGATGTCCCTCAATTAAATACTTGGACATGTCTTAATTGTACTGGACTGTCTTATTATCCCTCATTACTGTAAGCCGCCTTGGGTCCTTTTCCAAGGAGAAAGGTGGGATTAAAAATACTCTTAAAATAAATAAAGGTATAACCAAGATGTGCCATTTGCCCACAAAGGGCCGTCAATAAGGAATGGGTGACTCAAAGGCAGCTGCTCTGAGGTAATAAGGGTAGTTTGGCTGCCAAGTCGAGGTTATTCAATCCAGATAATGTGCTTTTCACTATCCCTGGTTGAAAAATAGCTTTAAAAAGCCACCTGGTGTCTTTTTATAAGGCGAAAGGTGGGCAAAAATATTTTAAAATGGAAGTAAAGGCGATTTTCACCTGAGGGAGTGAAGTGGCTTCAAGCCGAGTTTGGCCCTGAGGTAAATTTCAGCATCGGCCAAACGGGAGGTGGAGAAGCGTTAACCGCCCTGAGTGGCTTTATGCCAGACGGGCGGGATATAAACCGAATAAATCAATAAAAATAAAATAATAAGCAGTAGGGCCGCCTCGAAAGATCCTAATCGCGCTTGGGAGGAGGAATCGCCATCTTTCGGAGCTGAAGCAAATCAAGCCTGAGGCAACTTTGGGAGCGACCTGGAAAGCCCGCGCTGCGTGTGAGGAAACGAGCGCCGGAAGGAATCCGAATTAAAACCTGAGGGAGAAAAAAAAAAAGATCCTGAGGGGAAGCTTCAACCACGGGCAGCGACGCGAGCCGGGATTGGAAACCCTCCTGAGGGAGCCGAAGAAGGAGCCGCCACGCGCGCTTGTGTCAAGAGAGGGGATTCCCCCCCTCGCCGCCACTTTTTCCCGTTATTTCCCCTTCTTGAGGGGAAACGGCGCCTGAGCTGAAGCGCCACGGAATTAAATAAAAATTAATGGTGTGTCTCGTGTCTGTTTTAGCGGCGGCAGAAGAGCTGAAACGCTACAGAATAAAAGCGAATGGTGTGTCTCGTGTGTGTCTTTCTAGTGGTGGTTGGGATGGGAGGCTTTGGGGGGGTGGGGAGGTTTTCGAGCCGTTTCCCGCCTTTTCGAGAGGGAGGGGGAGGAGGGTCGGTGAGCGGGGGAAAAATAACTGAGGGGGAAGGGTCACGTGGGCCGGGAGGAGGAGGAGGCGTGGCTTGGACTTTCTCGGCGTCACCCGCCCTGGGCGCGGATTGGCTGGCTTCTCCCCCCCCCCGCCAGGACGGCCTCCTCGGAAGAGGGAGGCGGGGTTTCCGCTTCCGCTCTCGGCGGAGGGGAAAGGCAGGTTCGGCGGGTCGCTCAGTCGGCTGGCCCTGCCTGCCTGCCTGCCTGCCGGGCGGCCATGGCGCGGAGCTCGCTCTCCTCGCGCTTCCGGCGCCTCGACATCGACCAGTTCGACGAGAACCGCTTCGTGGAGGAGCCCGACGGGGCCGAGGCCGGGATCGGCGGCGGCGGTGGTGGTGGTGGAGCCGGTGGCGCGGCCGAAGGCGACCCGGGAGGGCCCGGCCCAGAGGTGGAGGCGGCGCTGCGGCAATATCCTTCCTTGGAGCCCGCCGATGGAGGGGTACGCGGATGGGTGGGGGTGAAAAGAGATCAGGGCCGGCTCTCCCTTGCTGTTGCCCATCGTCGCCATCTCGTGGGGCATCCCTCCCTTCCCGGAGCCCTAACGGCGCCCAGATGCCCTCCAAAGCCCCCCTCCCCGGAGTATTAAGCCCTCGTAGTGGTCGAGAGACCCCCTCTTATTTGGGGGGGGGTCCCCGAGATCCTTCCCTGGGAAGATCCTTCCTTCGCCATGCTTGGGGCATCCTGGCACTGCCCCGTCTTCAGTCCTATCAGGTCCTTCCATCCTCCTCCCTTTCCCCCTGCTGTTTTAGGTATGGGGGTCTCTTGCTTCCCCCAAATCATCTTTGGGATTCTGGGGAGAGACACTTTACTTTGGGGGACTGGCTGCTGCGCCCTCCAATCGAGGATGCGGGTCCTGAGCCCTTGAGTGGCAGCTTTGCCCTTTCTGGTCCTCCAGGAAGACTTTTCCCCCCTCTATTTTTTATATATATATTTTTACCCGACTTCAAGGACCCAAGATGGCCTTTTGCGTCCATGATTCCCCTTTTCCTTTTATTCCCCCCCCCCTTTTTTTTTTGACTTTGGGACCTCTCTCCCCATTTTGGCCTGCCTGTGGACCTAATGGCTCCCTCAGTTATGTGTAGCCTGAATCATTAAATTGTAAACTGCCCAGAGAGTACTTGAAGTGCTGTGGAATGGTATATAAGCAGAACACTTTGGAGGTGGGGGGGGCCCTAAATCTTCAGATGTCAAGCCTGCCTGCTTTCTGCTTTATTTTAAGGCATTTTGGCCTTGTGTATCTTTTGCGGGATGGAAAGAACCCAAAGAGGCAGCTCCTGAGCCAGTGGTGTCGGGTTCTAGTTATTGGCAGGCCTCAGTTCCAGCAGGTTGGGCAGCCCATCGCTGCTCCTTGCACTTGGCAAAACACACACAGGGTCCTCTTTTGTGCCAGCAGACCCTTGCAGGTGTGGACCCTCTGCAGAGGGGGTGCGTACCCCTTAACTGGAAGTGGGTGGTAAAAGCCAAGGCAGGAGGGAAGATGGGAGAGCAGAGATGGCCCCGGTACAAGGTGAGCCCTGCCCTGAGGCTGGGCCGTGGTGTGTCACCGATAAGGACTACCTGTCATGTGTGGAATGGGGTTTGGCAAGCAGGGACCTGTCCTTCCCGATTGCAGGAGCCCAAGGGACAAGAGCTGGGTGTGTCGTTTTGGTGCCGGGGTAGTGCAAAATGGCTGCCTTGCCTGGGCTACCTTTATAGGTATGCTGCAAAACGGTGGCGGCGGCGGCTGCGTCCATCATCTCCAGACACATTACCCCAACCCCCCAAAAAAGCATAGTTGCATAGATGTCTGGCTACAAAAACAAAGCAAAAGAACTTGCCACCATTCTCAAGACCAAGTGGCCCATTTTGCCACAAGGCTTTCTCTTCTGTCAACACAGGGCAGCCTCTGTGGGGCGCAGCTTTTCTGGAGCGCACACTCAAATAGGGAAACCTCGGCCTTGCCCCTAACACTTCCCAAGAGGCTGGTGGCAGTAGGTCTGTTCAGAAGGAAACACAGTCAGTTGCACAGTCAGCAGGAGTGACTGCTGTGTGGACGTGCCCGGAGGGTTTGGGCTGGCTTCGTTCATCCTGCCTTGAAGCTCGCTCTGGATTCGGGAGCAGGGCCGTGCCTTTTGGCAGACAAAATAACCCCGGTAGAATTGCAACCATCCACATGGCAGTTCCCACCAAGCCTCTCCAACATTGCCAGTGGTGAGGGTTGCTAAGATGCGTGTGGAGGCACCTACTCGTCATAGATTTCATTCAGAGTCCCATCATAAAGCAGGACTAATATGGCAAAGTTGTTTGCGCCTCTGAACGGCAAGCCGAAAACCCCAAAGAACTGTTCCTTTAAAGCCTGAATGCTTTGACGTTCCATTTAAAAATCGCCCAGGTACCGCATCATTATTTGCATCGGACACTCGTTTTACTTCATTTTGCTGCTGTGTTTTTGTAGTTTCGTCCTTTAAGTTAAATGGGACACAGTGGGCTCTGCTCTTCAACCCGCCGCTTTGTTCCATCTCTATTTTTAGAAGGGCAGAATTTTTTTTTGTACTTAGTGGATATGAGGACAGTTCCCAGAGGGCTGTGTTCCTGGCTTAGCTGGGGTGTGCAGGTGTGTGTCAGACTCTGCAGTGACAAGCGTCTGTATTGTCCCTTTCTAAGAGAGGCTTAAAAACTCCAGGGTCAGGGGTCCTCCTCTAGAATTACTAACCCAGGATAAGCCTGTTTATCCATTAAACATCTCTCTTGTGGATCTTAGCCTCTGGGGTTTCTAGGAGCCTGGAGCGTTCAAAGGTCCTTGCAGTGCTTCTCACACGAGTCTTAGGAACATCAGAAGAGCCATTGTGCTGGATCAGGCGAAAGGCCCATCGAGTCCAGCTTCCTGGATCTCACAGTGGCCCCACCGGATGCCTCTGGGAGCGCATGAGACTAGATGTCTGTCTCCTGATCCCACTGCCCTGCATCTGGCCCTTGAAGTCCCCTGGTTTTAAGCCTGGAGATGACACATCTCCATCATGGTTTGTCACCTGTGATGATGGACTTTTCCTCCAGGAATCTGTCCAATCCCCTTTGGAAGGCATCCAGGCCAGAGGCCATCACCACCTCCTGTGTCTTCCCCAAGGATCTATTACAGTAGGCAGGTTATGCAGCAATGGGTCTTCTCTGCAAACCAGTCCGTGGGAAGGGCAAGAAATGAGACGTGGCATTGACAGGGGTTTTTTGGCAGGACACGTTGCTCCCATTCTTTTAGAGAGAGGGATATGAGAGTTTCGGCATCCTTCTTCCAGAATTTCCCTGGACGTGAAAATGGCATTGTTGGTGAAGGCAGCAAACCATTAAAAGGGGTGAAGGAGAGTGTCTTTCTGCAATTTGTAATACGTTTCGTAGGGGGAGCAGGCCATGAAGCTGATGTCAAAATGCTCAAAATAACTGCAAGACGTGTCCCAGATTGCTGCTATTATGCCCTTCTGGAACAGGACAGTAAAATCATTTCTCTGGTTATGTCCTTCCGATTTGAATTCTGCAACTCATGATGCGGCAGGCATCTCTTATTCCCCACGTGCCTTTTCTCCACCGAAGGGTGTCTCCCTGTCTCATTTATAGCATTTTAAAAAAAATACCACTTACTGTAATCTGGAATTGCTCTCTATCAGATACGAAAGAAAGCTGCGAGTTGTTTCTTAGACCGGTGGTTTGTGGGCGTTTTTAAGGAAACCTGGACTTGGCCGTTGCTATAATAGTGAGTCCCAGTGATCGTAACCTGATATGGTGTTCAGTGACATACTTGATGGTCTTCAGAAGTGGAGAACAGTACTCGGTGTTGCGACGGACAGCTTCTATTTCGGGGAGACGTTTCAGGTTGAAAGGTTCTCTCGTTCCGTTTGGCTTCTCATCCGGCCTCAGCTTTAGCAGATGGTTCCTGCCACGGGGTCAGGCTGGCGTCGCCACAAAAGTGATGTATGTCGCTTGGCAGCTGGTGACCCAAAGTTGTCTGGAGTCCTCTTCCGTTTTGGAGAGGGAACACCCAAGACCCGATTCAGGGAGAGGGCTTGATTCTCAGCTCAAGTGCTTTTTTTTTTTTTTTTTTTTGCTCCTTGACCTGCCACATTGCACGGGGGACATGATGAGAGCGTTCCATGCAGCGTTTCAGAACTCCCCAGTTAATACCAAGAACCAGGCTGCAAAGGTAAGTGGACTCCTGCGGATGTGTCTCAGCCATTGCCATCTTGACCTTGTCCGGGCTAATAATCTGAGGCCTTCTAGGTCCCCTGGCTTCCCTCCCGATTAAAAGCTCTTCCTAGACGAGCATACCCTTTGTTAGAATAAGCCTTGAGAATTTTAATTCTGCCAGGGTGGGTACAATGGCTAGAATGTAGGCCTAAGATTCAGGAGGGCTGAGTTCAGGATCCCATTTGACAAGTCAGTTAGTCTTTCAGCTTGGCCTACCTCGCAGGGTTGTTGGGGAGGAAAGGTGGGATATAAATGCAACGGATAAGTAACACTAGCCCAGTGGTTCCCAACCTGGGGGTCGGGACCCCTTTGGGGGGTCGAGCGACCCTTTCGCAGGGGTCGCCGTGAGCCAGTGAAGAAAAAGGCACAAACGGCTTGGATCTGGAGGAGGAAGGGGAGAAGAATGAGTTACAGCTTGATAGGTTGGAGGGGATGCCATTCATTGGCACCGGAGGCTGCGATGGGCTGAGGGTTGCCTGTAGACTAGAGGGAAGTTCTCTATATGGCACCTGCAGCAGTGGCCTGCCAAAGGGGGCTTGTGGCCTCTTCCAAGCAGGGCAAGGGGGTCACCACAACACGAGGAACTGTATTAAAGGGTCGCGGCATTAGGAAGGTTGGGAACCACTGCACTAACCATTCTGAGGTGGCTCCAGCCCCCTTCAATGGGTACCTTTGGACCAGCTCTTCCTCACCCTTCGGGCCAATCGTACAAGGCTCCCTTATGAATCAGGACTTCACCCGCAGCCTCGTTCTGCTGTCTGTGTGCGTTTTCTCCAGGAACACGCTCAGGAGCTGGTGCTGAGGATCCTGACCTCGTTCAAAGGGAGCGAGATCGAGCAGGCGGTGAACACCTTAGACGGCGACGGCATTGACTTGTTAATGAAGTACATCTATAAAGGGTTTGAGAAGCCGACGGAAAACAGCAGCGCGATACTACTGCAGTGGCATGAAAAGGTACGCCGTCCGGGTGCCGTGCCAAAGGCAGTCCGCCGTTCAGCCGGCCCCTGGGCCAGCTGGTGAATCCCTGCAAGAGCGCTTTTCAACCTCGAGTCGGGTCCGATTTGGGGCTTACAAACCGGAGCAGTGGCTCCACCAGGCGTGAGACCGTCTTGTGTCTTAGAACAACCCCTCTGTTGTGGCATGCAAACACCCTTCCTTAACGTACATCGAGGCCGATGAGCTGGGTCGTGCTTTTGGGAAATCCTCGGTTTAAACACATTCTTCACCCACTTTGGGTGGGAGCGGCGCGATGCAGCTTGCGCTCAACAGGGGAGCAGAAGGGGGCCAGCACATGGTGGTCAAGGAATGGGAAAAGCCCTACCAAGCCGACGGGGGCCGACCGCGCCACAGGGTGTCCTCGAGACATGAAATCGCTCTCTGCGTCCTTCCCCGTACACCAGGCATGTCCAAACTTCGGCCCTCCTGATGTTTTGGACCCAAACCCCCAGAATTCTAAGCTTCGATTGCCAATGACAAAGGACTGTGGGAGTTGTGGTCCAAAACATCTGGAGGGCCGAAGTTTGGACATGACTGCCGTACACTAACTCCGGCTTCTTTTCTTTCTTTCTTTCACCCTTCCAGGCGTTAGCGGTGGGTGGACTAGGATCCATTGTCAGAGTCCTGACGGCACGAAAAACTGTTTAAAAACAAAAAAAACACACACACACGCACGTACACCCCCTGCTAACAGGAGCGGAGACACCAAGGACTCTTGAGGAGCCAGGAGGAGGAAGAGGAGGAACCGGCGACACCGACACTTGGGTCCTTCCGCGAACCACCCTCCCCTGAAACCCTCCTGGCGTGGGTGCCGAGAGGTCTTCTCCCTCTCAGCAAGATCCTTGAAGCACTGAAGCAGTGGCGTGGGGGGCAAGGTTGGGGTGGGTGGGGGGGGGGGGGGGGATGTTTGGCGTGTTTGTTTTCAGACTTTATCGGATTCAGGGACCGGAAGGAGTCTCCTTATCGCGTGCGCCGCACAGGGAGACAGCCGTAGGGGCAGGCAGATGTGTCCCAATGGCCTCAAGAACAGCTTCTGCTCTGGCCCAGGATGCCTGTGTGTGTGTGTGTGTGTGCGCGCGCGCGTGCGTGGAAGAGATTTTAATTTAAAATTAACCTATTTGTGGCAAGGGCTGGGGGGGGGGGCTAGGTGCGGCGTCGGAAGCGAAACGCAGCCCGGTTGGTCCGAGGGGGGTCGGAGGAGGGTTTTTTCTTATGCAAGAGGGCTTTCTTTTGTACATAGCGGGGCTACGTCTGGCGTCGGTTTCGTGTGAAGTGCCTGCTGCTCTTATCAAAATGAAAGCTCTTGGGTGGTTAGAATAAAAAAAAACCAGCTATGGCTTTGAACACCACCGGCTTTTCCTCTGTCCTCTGTGCGCAGCCCCTGGCAGGGCCTTCCGAAGTGAGTCATGATCAGTGCAGATTTTGTAATGTACAGTAGGACCTCAGTATCCGCTGGGGATTGGTTCCAGACCTTCTCGTGGATAATGAAAACCGTGGATAAGAGAGAATGCCAAAAAAAACCCACCCAAAGCTGTTTTGTGACAGTAGCTTGCTTTATGGCTGCTGTTTTATGACAGTAGCTTGCTTTACAGCCGCTGTTTGTGGCAGTAGCTATTTAATTTTTTTCCTCTGCCAACTGTGAATAACTGATTCAGTGGATAATGAATCAGTGGATACGAGGGTCCTACTTATACACACAATCCAACAGCCCTGAGTTTTCTATTCTGGTGACGTCCTTCTGTACGCCCGTTATTCTCATCCCTCGTTAAGGACTGCCTGACGGGATCCGTAGGCCAACCTGTTGAATTTCAGGCACCACTGTGTGACACACACACACACACACGACCCAAGGCATGCTTTCCAGGAAGCACAATTAGGAAGAAGGTCACACGTCAGCTTCGAGTTTTAATCAAAAACTGTATTGCACCACAAATTAGGTTCCATTATATATAAGTCCTTATGTACACGGACTCGGTGGCAGTCCATAAAGAGTTCTTATGCCCCTTATTATGTACACACTCCCCGGCTGTGTAGTGTTTCTTTTTATGCAAAGTGCATCAGTTGCTACTGTCGAATGAATAGATAGAGAGACCTCCTTGGCCTCATCCAAGAGGGCTTCTCTGTGACATCGTACAATTCGCTCCCCGAGGCATATCTCCGGCCGCACCAGAAATACCCGGGATGAGATTCGACTCTTAAGAAAGAGCAGAGCATGCCACCCAACCCCACCCCAGGCGGATTCTGTTTTTTCTCTTCTTCATCGGCCATTGATAGAAACACGACGGCAGAGCGTTACGCAGGCTTGCAATTAGAACTGCAATCTGCTGTCTTGCACTGTTGGTGGTTTGGATTTTAGGTAGTGCATTTTGGGGAAGGAGAGGAAGGGAATAGATCCTGAATTTCATAACCTAGGGAATGCCCCCTCTCCCCCAAAAATAGCTGTACACTAAAAGGAAAAGAAGTCCCGGTTATAAATTGCAACCCTTTCTCCTCCTGAAGGAGGTAAGCGAGGCGTTTAGGCCCTCGGCCCGGGTCCTTCCGTCGGGAGCGGCATTGCAGGCTTACTGGCACACGTGTGTGTGTGTGTGTTTTGTGCGGGCTGTGCAAGGAAGAGGCTGTTGTGTGACCTTGCGAATGCGCCATGCTTAGCAGGGCCTCGTCTCTCTCAAAGCTGACTCAGTGAAGCTGGAAAGCAGACGACGGCGTTACACCTTGGTGCCTCTTCTGACCACGAGGCTTCTTCTGTGACCCCCGTCAAAAGGATCGGTGCTGTTCTTTTTCCAACTTGCATGCTGCTGCTGCTGCTGCTGCTACAGCTACGCATTTAATGCAAAGAGGCCCGTCATCGAGACCTTTTAAAAATTATTTTTTTTCTCGGAGAAAAATAAAGCTCTGTAGGAAGTTGCACGTTCCCGGCTGGAGAGGTGGAAGGGGGGCACAGAGGAAGGATGCCAACGCAGATCGGGTGTGTTTCCCATCCAGTCCTTACGGGATTTGAGCCTGGCCCGATCCAGGATGCCGTGTGCGATTCCCCCAACACAAGTTCAAAAGACTGCAGCAAAGGGCACTCATTTCCCTCTGTAAACCTACCTGCCCGCCCTCAGAGGTTTCTTTTTTACACACCAGGACTACGCCAGAGGAATTAAGACACCTCAGTCGGTGGGTGCAGCATCGTTTTCATAGAAAAATAAAAATAGGCCGCTGGAGGCAGGGAGGCGGAGCGTCCTCGGAGCCATTCACGACCAGGCTGTCCTCGGGCTTGAGATGGAGGGCCGAATGCTCCCCCGAGGAGGCGGCTTGGACCCAAACCACGACATCTGGCAGAGGAAGGAAGCACAAAAACAGTCAGGGCGCCGCTCGCCCGGCAGAACACTTATAAGCTCACGGCAATGTGTGTGTGTGTGTGCTATCTTTTTAAGCGCCGGCCCCCTGACGCTACGCCGCACCTATTTCTGACCCGAACACCCCGAACACCGGGGCTGCTGCTGTGCAGAAAAAGCCATCCTCGTGTGCGTCAGCCATCGGCCTTAACGTCGTCCTCCCCTGACTCGCACCGTTGTACGGCCTGTACA
Organism: Phrynocephalus guinanensis; assembly: GCA_037367245.1. Lineage (NCBI taxonomy): Eukaryota > Metazoa > Chordata > Lepidosauria > Squamata > Agamidae > Phrynocephalus > Phrynocephalus guinanensis. The sequence continues at coordinate 5,073,028 of CM074755.1, read as the reverse complement.
GTTCATATACTGCAGTCTTGGTATATTGCGGGTCCGCAGTATATGAAAAAAAGGCCCCCTGGGTTAAGGGGGAAAGGCCTTCCCAGGCCCGTCGGAGGCCCCAAAAGTGCTGCCCTGCAAACCGGAAGTGACTTTTGGATCACTAGAAAGCACTTTTGGGGTCTCTGGGGGCCCGGAAAGCCCCTTGCAGGCCCGTTTGGGGCAGCGCCAGGCCTGGGGTAAGTACAAGAGCCCCCAGAGAGCCCCCCCCCCAGTCTCAACACAACCCAGTATACACTTATTGCGGATTTTCAATTATTGCGGGTCGGGTCGGGTCCCTAACCCCTGCGATAGGTGGGGGTTTACTGTATTAAAATGACCGAAACAGCTGCACGGACGACCACCCGGTTGAAATCAGGCTGGCTGAGAAACGTCCCCGATGGCCTCGTGGCCTGGAAGCGTCAGTGAATGAAGCCTGGTCGGCACTCAGGTATGGAGGGGGAGGGGGTGCGCTTGGCGTGGACATCACTCAGCAACACCGGAGACCCACGGAACGGATCGCAGGCTCCCACCGAGACTTACCTTGTATTCCAGGGTCTCTTTGAGCATGTTCTCTTCCTCTTTGGAGAAGTTCAGCAACACCGACACCGCTTTGATCAAATGGAAGGCCTGAAAAGGCAACCGGGGGAGGGGGGGCGTCACGTCACCACGGGCACCGTCCCCAGCAGAAGTGTTTGCTGAGATGGGGCTCGCCGGCAGGCAAGGACCCCGAGAAGAGGCCCAAGCTCCCCGAATGACAGCACTCGAAGGCAGTGGGGGCTCAAAGGAGCCTCGTGGCGCAGTGGTTGAATGCCTGCCCTGCAGCTAAAACCTCACGACCTGGAGGTTCAATCCCAGGTAGCAGGCTCAAGGTTCACTCGGCCTTCCATCCTTCCGAGGTCTGTCAAATGAGTACCCAGCTTGCTGGGGGCAGGGGGGCAATGTAATGGTTTCAAACTACAGGAAAAGAGATTCCATTTGAACATGAGGAAGAACTTCATGGCGGTTAGAGCTGTTTGGGCAGTGGAAGATGCTGCCCCGAAGGAGGGTGGTGGAGTCTCTTTCCTTGGAGGTTTTTAAACAGAGGCTGGATGGCCATCTGTCGGAAATATTGTGATGGGGGTTCCTGCATGGCAGGCAGTTGGACTAGATGGCTCTGGAGGTCTCTTCCAACTCTATGGTTCTATGATTCTAAACCACCCAGAGACTACATGAAGTGGTATATGGGGTGGTATAGAAGCAGAACACTTTGCTTTTGGAATTGCTCCCTAGTCCACGTTAAGTCCACATTATGCCTCGAATTTCTCTCTGTTCTAGGTCTCCATCTGAGACCCAGACCTTTTTTTCAATTCTGCACCCACTTCAGGGTTATAGATGCTCAGCGTGGCGTATCAGTCAGAGGAGGGCTTTCAAGGGTTGAGTCGGAATCCTCATTTTCAAAAATACATAACCAGGAAAACATTTTCGGGTCACCCCCCCCCCACACACACACACACATTTTATCTCTTTACCTCAGATTCCCGGCAGGACATAAATTTTAGCACCACGTGCTTCAAGTACTCAAAGTTGATCTCTCGGGAATCGTTCAGATCGGAGTTGTTTGTAACAGTCAAAGTAGCGCCGGGCACTTCGAGAAGCTCGCCATCGGGGCGGATTTTCTGAAAAGGGAAAAGAGGAAAAGGTTGTAAAAACCAGACGAAAACAGCCCTGCGAGCTGTGGTGCAGACGCCGCCCGATCCCCACCTACCCTGGGCAGCGACCTCTTTGTAAACAAACTGAACTGTCTTTCTGGCGAGTTTCCCCTTTGTGAAAGAGTGGATATATGTGCGGGATGTGGCGCACAAGAAGAAGTCCAATCTAGAAACCTGCATAAGCTGCCTAGATGCCCTAAGCACACCCGATCTCGCTTGATGTCGGGAAGCTAAGCAGGGTTGGCCCTGGTTAGTCCTTGGATGGGCGACCACCAGGGAATATCAGGTGCTGTAGGTGCCTGGAGTAGGAACTGGCAAGCCACTCCAGTACTACTGCCAAGAAAACTCCATGGACATGGAGTCACGAAGAGTCGGTCACGACTCTAATGACACAACAAACACACACATGCACAGCAAACTGCATAAACCGTGCAGAGGGACCTGCAAAGTACACGGAAATCAAAACCAGAAAGCAATAAAACCAGCTCCTTAAAACCAGTTAGAATATATGGCTGTGAAGATTCTCAGCCCTCCAGGTGAGTTTATCTGGATGCTGAGTCGTGGCCACTGGACTCCTTTTTCTCGAGAGATAGAAATGTCCCACTGCTCATCCGAACAGCGGCTGTTTGGATGAGCAGCGAAACGTTTCGATCTCTCAAGAAAAGAAGTCCAGTTGCCAGGACTCAACTTCCAGACAGTCGGAATATAATCAAGCCATCTTAGAGGCAAAGGGCTGCCGATATTAAAACCTTTGCCCTCCAACTGGTAAGGGCCCTTTCTGAAATTTCTCTTGCCAAATGTTCTCGGGATGCTGGTCAGAGATGAAGAAGAGCGTCTCCGGAAAGACTTTAGACCTAAGCAGGTCCAAAGTTCCTTAAAAAGCAAACGGAGGGGGCATTAACAGCAATGAAACTCCACCTCTGCTAGCAAGTTGTCTGTTTGGGCTCATGCCCCCCTTAGACTCGCAGAAACAAACAGGCAGCGCTTGAGTGTGAAGGGGTAACACCGACGCCAGCCGGCCTTCTGGTATCTCCTGAGCCCGAATCTCCTTCAGGGGTCACTCGACCTGCTGTGTTCTCAGGTGCCGTGGGTGGAAAGCACGCGCCCCGATCGACAGGGAGCTCGTAAGATCTTTGGACACAAACCGGACTCACCAGTTCTTTTTGCAAAGTCTTCTTCAGCTCTGCCATCCTCTGCTGCAGCTGTCTGATAATCTGCCCACAGACAAAAGTTGGGGAGAGAAAGAGAGGAATATATGCGCACAATCGACCTAGTCGAACTTCCAGCTCACCCTGCTACTGAAATGCTCTTCTTTCATTTTTTTAAAGTTTTTTATTTATTTATTTTATTATAAAACCAATCACCAACACCCCAGACAAAAACAGTGACCCCCCCCCCCAGGCATCCCGATACATTGGATATACATTAATAATAAAACAAATTCAAATTGTCAATATGTACAATTCTATATAAATTAACAATTAACAATCCACATTGTGAAATGCTCTTCTTTCAAAAAACCATGATGGGAGACGGGGGAATTCCCACGGCCGATGGCTTTCTTTTTATTCAATATAGGGGCCATTTTTTTGGTTATTTTTCCGTTGCCTTCCCCATGAAGCAGACTGGAAAAAAATCAAAACAGCCACTCCCACGTCTCTGAAGAAAGAGGGCTTTATATTCTCCTAACAATTTGCGACGCGGTCGTTCTCAGGCCGATCGGCTGCCGTTCGCCTTTTAATTGCAGGGAAAGGGGACCCGCTCTTAATTTGCACAGGCTGCTCCACTGCGTCTTTTCCTCAAATATCTCTGGGTTCTTTGAAGCAACCGTCCCGCTGCATCCAAGCTGCTTAATAAAAGGCGGATGTTCTGGGCACTGTTTATACAAGCCCCGTCCCACAGGTGCTAAGAGAAACTCTTTAAGATTTATTATTACAGCGATCCCCCGCCTATCGCGGGGGTTAGGGACCTGACCTGACCCGCGATAATTGAAAATCCGCGATATGCGGATGCAGGTTGAGTCAGGCCTGGGGGGGGGGCTAGCTGGGGGCTCTTGTACTTACCCCCAGCCTGGCCCTACCATGAATAGGCCTGTGGGAGCCTTCCCGGCCTTCTGGAGGCCCAGAAGGGCTCCCTGCAAACCGAAAGTGATTTCTGGTAAACCAGAAATCATCTCTGAGGAATCCGACACGCCTAGAAAGGCTCTCGGAGGCCTCAGAAGTGATTTTCAGCGATCCGGACGTCACTTCCGGTTCGCAAGGAGGCCCTTTTGGGGCCTCCAGAAGGCCCAGGAAGGCCTGTTTAGGGCAGCTCCAGTCCTGGGGTAAGTATGGGAGGCTTGAAACAGGACTTTCCCCCCTTACCCTAAGTGGCCTTTTTTCATATACTGCGGTATAAGGACGGGGGAACCACTGTATCAGCAGGACCAAAGTTAAGACGCTGCCATCTCGGGGGTGGGGGTGCATAGTAAAGGCTGCTTAACAATCCCTTTTTAAGCTATTACGGCGGGAAAAAACAGGCAAGCGGGCGAGAACCCCCCCCCCCCCGAGGCTGACGGCGCCGTGTCGAAGGGAGAGGCTCTTTTAGGGGCACGGCAAACGCTCTGAAACACGAAGGAGAAAAGGAAGGATCCACTCACCTTGTTCTTCTCGGCAAGCTGCTGCTCCAGGTCCCTGTTCTCCTTCTGGATCTGAACCACGTCGGTGGCGGCCACCTCCCCGTTGGGCTCGCCTTCTCCCTCTTCTGGGGGACGCGAGTGCTTCCGCGAGGCGGCGGAGGCCAGCTCCAGCGCCGCGGCCTGGAAGAACGCAAGGAGGGGGGAGGCGTTGAGGAGGCTGAAGGCAGAAAGGGGGCGGCCCCAGGGGCGCATGCTGGAGAGGTTCGAGGCCAGCCGGTTTCCCCACAGCGGAATGAGATGGGGAGGGGGGGCGAACGCCAGGAGTGGGAAGACGATGCTTCTGGACCGGCCGTTCTGCTCCCGAATCAGCCGACGGCACAATCCAAGTGTTTTTGGAACGGGAGAGGCCGGCAGGACACCTCAAAAGAGGCAGGAGGGTGTCCAGAAGCAATCCTGCGGGTCAGGACAGGACTTTCCCGCGTTGCCTCCCCCCCCCCAAGGCTCAAGGCTAGCGCCTCACGTGCTCCTCGCTGGCCACCAGGCGCTCCTGCGCTTCCCGCAACTGAGCCCGCCACGTGCTCCTCTGCCCTTCCGCCACGGCTTCCCTCTCGGCCGCCTGGTGCTGGCACCGCTCAAGACTGGACTGCAGCTGGCACCTCTGGAGCAGCAGCGCCTCGTAGCCTAGGGGGAAAGGAGGCGGGTAGGTGGTGGTGGTGGAGAGAAACAGCTTCCAGGGGCCACATTCAGGCCCAAGAGGGAGGAGAGATCCATTCCCACTTTAACTGCGCTCCATCAGCTCTTGTGGCTTCGCCCTGGTCTGCCGTCACAACCACCAGAAAGAGGCTGTCCGGCTGAGAAGGGAGCCACCGTCCCCAAAAATGAGTCCAAACAGCCTGGACGCTCTCAGCCGCTGCTCCAGGGTTGAGACGTACAAAATAATGCAGGGCATGAGTCAAGTGGAGAGAGGGATGCTCTTCTCCCTCTCACAAAATACTAGAACTAGGGGACATCCACTCAAATTGAGGGCTGGGAGAGTGAGAAGAGACAAAAGAAAATATTTTTTTCACCCAGCGTGTTGTTAGTCTGTGGAACTCCCTCCCACAGGAGGTGGTGATGGCACCTGGCCTTGGATGCCTTCAAAAGGGGATTGCACAGATTCATGGAGGGGAAAAGTCCATCACAGGTTGCAAATCATGATGGAGACGTGTCATCTCCAGGCTTAAAACCGAGGTCTTTCAAGGGCCAGATGCAGGGGAGTGGGATCAGGAGACAGAGATCTAGTCTTGTGTGCTCCCAGAGGCATCTGGTGGAGCCACTGTGAGATACAGGAAGCTGGACTAGATGGGCCTTTGGCCTGATCCAGCACGGCTCTTCTTAGGTTCTTATGTTCCACACTACCTCCTGGAAGTTCCTACTGGTTTTTTAAAAATCTCTTTCTGTGCCCCTTTGAAGGCGTGGCTCTCCCTCTCTGCACCTCGCCGCCAGACGAGGCTGAGATACGACGTCGAGTGGAGGAGCGCCAAAAGTGCGTCCCACACCTCCAAACGGTTTTCCGGCCTGGCCCTCCTGCCGACGCCTCGGCCAGCCCCTGTTCCTCACCTGAGATGGTGGGGAAAGAGAGCCCGAGACAGGCTCAAGGATCCCACGCTAGGAATCCTCACCCAGAATGAAGCACGGCTTCGGATGAAGATCCATTTAAATATTGTGGGTCACGCGAGGTGCAGGGAGCGCTACCAGCCCCAAATGCAGAACTTAAGCAGGACAGACTTAACGAGGAGGCACAAAGAAGATGCACAGCGCTGATGGACAGGACACCCCCCCCCCAAAGAACCCCACAGCTACCAGATTTGGGTTCAGAGGCTCGAAAGTGTGTGTGTGGGGGGGGCAAGGCTTCAGATTCATAGCTCCTCACCCTGCCTGAGGTGACTCAACGCTTCCTCCTCTTTCAGAAGTAGGTCTGTTTTCTCGGCAATGAGTGCGTCCTTCTCCTTTAGCGACAAGGTCAGATCTGCCACCTAACCACCAGAAAACATGGTCAAAAGGGGAAAGATATTTATAAAGGCCTCTTCCTACAATATGGGTTTTTTAAAGACCCATTTCCTGAAAGTAAGGAAGGAAGAAAAGTTAGGTCTCTGGGTTTGTGGCTCCCTGCAAGCGTGACACCTGGCTGGACGTACACAGGGGACCCTCAGTACAACAACTCCCAGAATTCCAAGCCTGTATTGCCAATGACAAAGGACTGTGGGAGTTGTGGTCCAAAACATCTGGAGGGCGGAAGTTTGGCCACCACTGTTCTAAGCCATCCTTTCAGATGACAGTTCCCAGAATCCCGGGCCTGTGGCGGGATCCTGAACTGTTCCTTTGAGCCAGGAACTTATCCGTACTTGGACGCCTCTTCCAAAGATTTTTTTTTTGTTAAAATTAACTCCCCTAAAAGAAAGCCGTTTAATTCCCAGCTGTTCCGGATAGGGCAAGAGAAATGATTTCTAGCTCGTAAACTCTGCCGGGACAACGGATGTAAGGAATGGCTCGGTCAAGTCCAAAGCAGCAAGTCCGTTTCAAACAGGGGCCCTTCCCGCAGGCCTCAAAGGGAACGGGAATACCCCTTCTCTGATCCATGAGCACCAAGATGGCACCTTACCTGTCGCTGCAGGGCTTCTTTTTGCTTCTGCTCTTCTTCCAGATGTTTTGCCCTCTCTGTGGCGCTGCTCAGGTCAGCCTGTCATGCGGAAAGAAGTGGGGGAGTCAGAGAGAGGCGGGTTCGGACGTCCAAACCCCACGCGTGCGGTCAGCATCCGCTCAAGGGAGCGCCTCCTGGTCCCCAAACGTAGCCATCTCTTGACAACAAACCCAGAAAACGGCCTTCAAACGCAAGTCATCGCCATGGAGGGGAAGTCCTGCTTCTCTGTTCAAGATCGTTTTTTTTTTTTCCGGTGGACCAAGAGACGGAGGCGGTCTCGCAGGCGCCGCCGGCTGTGAGTTGAAGCAAGTTGGGCCTCCCCAAAAATGTCACCGCGGGGGACGCAGAGGGTTCAGAGAGGCCCCAGGGGGTCTCGTGAAGATCCCACGGGATCTGCCTCCAGCCTCACCGTGAGTCTTTCCACCTCAACCCCTCGGCTCTTCAACGAACTCTCCAAAACGTCACACCTCGCGCGGAGTTCTTCGTTTTCTCTCTCGGCTCGGCCCTAAACGAACACACGGAAAGTATAAGCGAGGCAGGTTTCAACCTGACAAAGAAGCCTATGTTTGAGCAGCACATTTCTAGTCCTCGTGGATACAAAGACCAGCCCGAAAGTGTATTGGCAGAACATGCAAACAGCAAGCGGATCCAGGGAAGTGGGTCTAAGGAGAGGTCAAAGCACCCCTGGCCAAGAGGTAGCAAGCACCAAAATTAAGGGCAAAGATCCATGCAGCGTAGAACTATTCTGAGACAGGGGAACATTGCTCGGAATAATCCAGAGGGACTCACCCTCTCGCGCTGCACGGCCGCCCTTTCGGACTCCCTCGCCGCTTCCAGCCCCGCCCCCTGCTCTTCCAGCCTCCGGACCTGCTCAGCCCACCGACGCTCTGCTACAGAGAGCCCTTCCTGAAGCCTGGTTCTCTCCAGCTCCAGCTCCGTTTGCTGCCCGGAAGAAAAAGTCGAGAACAAAGAAAAGGCACTCCATTAACCCTGAGGGAAGGGAATTAAGGCTGGGCACAGGAGAGCACACGAACGAAAGGTGAACATGAGCCAGCAGTGTGATGCGGCGGCCAAGAAAGCCAATGCGATTCTTGGTTGCATCAACAGAAGCATTGTGTCTAGATCGAGGGAAGTGATAGTACCACTCTCTTCTGCTCTGGTCAAACCCCACCTGGAGTCCCGTGTCCAGTTCTGTGCACCTCAGTTTAAAAAGGATGTTGACCACCTTGAGCGGGTCCAGAAGAGGGTGACCGGGATGACTGAGGGTCTGCAAGAAATGTCTTACGAGGAGCAACTTAGGGAGCTGGGAATGTTGAGCCCTTCAAAAAGAAGACTGAGAGGGGATAGGATAGCGATGTTTAAATATTTGAAAGGATGTCATATTGAAGAAGGGGACTGGTTTGTTTTCCATGGCTTCAGAGACTAGGACTCGGGGCAACGGTCTCAAACTACAGGAAAAAGAGATTCAATTTAAACATTAGGAAGAATTTCATGACGGTTAGAGCTGTCCGGCAGTGGAATATGCTGCCAACAAAGGAGGGTGGTGGAGTCTCCTTCTTTGGAGGTTTTTAAGCAGAAGCTGGATGGCCATCTGTCGGAAATATTGTGATGGGGTTCCTGCATGGCAGGGGGTTGGACTGAATGGCCCTTGAGGTCTCTTCCAACCTTTCACCACGGAGGGTCCAAGACCAGCCATCTTTTATTGACTACACGTTCCGGAATACGCTAGCCAGAATGGCCGTGGGGCATTCTGGGACTGGTACGTAGGCCAAAAAAGCTTGACTTTTCCATCACTGGAGAAACATTCCTTGCTAAAGCTTAACTCCAGGGTGACCCGCAATGTCTTTTGTTGGTCCCTTCTCCAACTCCACTTGTCTCCTATGGCTCGGTCCCGCGCCCCGAGGTCTTGCAGTGTAGGGCAGGCGATAAATATTGGGGTGTAGCGAGTATAGTGGCGGCCTAGCCCTCTGGCGTCCTGGGTTCAAATCCCCATGAAGGTTCACTGGGGGCAGTGTGGAACTTGTAAACAAAACCATAGTAATACAGTAATCCCCCACCTATCGCGGGGGTTAGGGACCCGACCCGACCCGCGATAATTGAAAATCCGTGATATGGGGGGGGGCATGGCACTGCCCCAAACGTGCCTCCAACAAGCTTCCCGGCCCCCAGAAGTGGTTTCTTGCAATCCGGAAGTCACTTCCGGTTTTTCGGAAGTCACTTCCGGTTTGTCGGAAACCACTTCTGGGGCCTTTGACAGGCCCGGCAAGCCCGTCGGAGGTCCATTTGGGGCAGCCTGTCAGGCCTGGGTTAAATGCAGTAGGCTGCAAACAGGCCCAAGCAGCTTAACCCCTGGGGCCCTTGCCTTTCATATACTGCGGTCCTGCCATATACGGGGGCCGCAGTATATGATCCGCGAAATGGCGGGGGACCACTGTAACTCCCAAAATATTTCACTAACCTTGAAAGCCCTGCTACGGTCACTGCAAAGTCAGTTCTGATTTGGCAGTGCAGAACCACCACATAGAACGGAGACCTATTCAGCAGGGCAAGCGCGAAGCCTGCGTCGTGGACCCCCGCCGGGCCTTGAGCTGAGCACCACGTGCTGACTGTAGGCCTGCCTTGCTCACGCTCTCTATTAAGCTCACCCCGATTAGCCTCGGACTCCCGGCACCCTTTCTTGGAAACGTTGGTGGACGTCGAATCCCGGTCGACTCACCAGCTTCTGGATCTGCCGGTCTCTCCCTTCCACTTCTTCCTTGCTTTTGGCTGCGACGTCGCCAGCCAGCCAGAGGGCCCGTTCGAGGTCCTTCTGCTACGGAACCAGAGCGTCGTTCTCATCTCCGTTCTCCCGCCCGCCCGCCCGACAGTCAGACCAGGACGAGGGGGGAAAGGAAGCACCCCTGCTCCATGGGGGAAACCGCTTACCTGCTGCGCCCTGCTCTCGCGGAGACCGCGCACCAACTCCTCCTGTTCGCTCAGGCGCGCCTGCCCCTCGGCTAACTGGCCGCTCAGTCTGTCGATCTAGGAGGCAACACACACGACCCCTTCTGACTCTTGGGCTGAAACGCACAACTAGGGGGGGAACGTCGCCGGGTGCAACCAGGTCCGCCGGTCGCACCACGCTGGGCGGCACCGCTAGGAAGAGCCGAGGGGGGGGGTCTCCTCAAGTCGGAACCGCTTTTCTTGTTCCCCCACCTACTTCCTGATCAAAGACGGGCCTCTGTATGAGGCAGGAGAGGGCCAGGGAAGCACCGGGGCTCCCCCTCCGTGGCCCCAAATGGGAAAAACCCCACAAAAGGCTATGCATTGAGCCTATGCATGTGCTTCAGATCACAGCGGAGAGGAGATCTCTCTCTCTCTCTGTCTGTCTCTCTCTCTCTCTCTCTCTCTCTGTCTCCCCTACACACCGATGTACCCACATCTCAGTGGAACCCGGAGCCTCGATCAGGCCTCTGTTGCCGCATTTCTGAAGTGGAAGAGACTATGGATCAGAATGGGGCGACTGCACGGAAAACTCACCCTCTGAACCTCAAAGAGGCCAGGCGGAGAACAGCAACTCAGCAGCCCAGGAAACACATTGGGAGCTCTGGGGGGGGGGGGGCATGACACATTCCTGGGGCGGTGTGTGTGTGTGTGTGTGTGAGCCCTTTGCAGCGAAAAACCCAGGACGAGCCCCTCCTAAGCACAGCCCTTGCTTTTATTCAAGTGGCAAGGGGTTCCCCAGGACGCGAAGGCACGCCAGCCCTCCCTACTTGAGTTTCCAGAAGGCCCACGCTCTCGGCGTGACTGGAACGAGCTGCCGACAGCTGCCGCCGGGCCTCTTCCAACCTCTCTTCCAGGGTGCTTTTCTACGGGGGGCAGTTAGAAGGGTCAGCAGCTGCAAGGTCTTAATTCCTTCTGGTGGTGTTATTATTAAAGCAAAGCCGTCTGCTTATGTACCATCCCATAGCATGTAAAGCACTCTCTGGTGGCGGGCTTACAAATACTTAGGCAGGCTACACATTCCACCCGCCCGCCCCTTCGGCAATCTCGATATTCACCGCACCGACCTCGGAAGGAGGGAAGGCTGAGTGAACCTTGAGCCGGCTACCCGGGATTGAACCCCGAGGTCGTGAGCACAGTTTTAGCTGCAGGACAGGCATTTTAACCACTGCACCACGAGGCTTCTTATTACTGCTACTACTAAGCCTAATTTCTGTGCCACTTTTCTACCCCGCCTAAGTGGTCCACTCAAGAGGGCTTCAGTTCTAAGACAGCATCCCACCCCCAGGAAAAATCCAGAGCCACTATTACCATCGGGTTAATAGAATCATGGAAATACCCACAACATCAGAACCTAAGAAGAGCCCTGCTGGATCAGGCCAACGGCCCGTCTAATCCAGCTACCTGTATCTCACAGTGGCCCCACCAAATGTGTCTGGGAGCGCATGAGACTCGATCTCTGTCTCCTGATCCTACTCCCCTGCATCTGGCCCTTGAAGGACCCTGGTTTTAAGCCTGGAGATGACACACATCTCCATCATGGTTCGTCACCTGGGATGGACTTTTCCTCCAGGAATCTGTCCAATCCCCTTGGGAAGGCATCCAGGCCAGATGCGATCATCCCATCCTGTGGCAGGGAGTTCCACAGACTAACAACAAACAGAACTAGTAAACCTGTGTCGGCAAATGCAACGCAGCTCCCCCGCCCCCAGCCCCATAAAGATTCCTTCATCAGAAGGCAACACATTCGGCCCTTCAGTCCATGAAGGCTTATGTCCCCCACAAAAAAAATTATTAGATTTGCAGATCCCGTATGAACATAAAAACCCTGGCACTGCTTAGCTGGAAGGGACCCCGGGGGGGGGGTCATCTAGTCCACTCTCTGTCAAGGAGGCCCTGTTGGGGGGAGGGAATCGAACCCCCAACCTCTGGCTCCGTAGCCAGAGACCTCAGCTACTTGGTGGCTACTCCTGGCATGAGAAACGCTAGAGCAGTGGTGGCGAACCTTTGAGACTCCAGATGTTTTGGGACTACCGCTCCCAGAATCCCAAGCATAGACTGCCAATGACAAAGGACTGTGGGAGTGGTGGTCCAAAACATCTGGAGGGCTGAAGGTTCGCCATCGCTGCGCTAGAGCAACAGGGACGGGATCTCCCCGGCCGTGGAAGACTGGAGCAGGAGAGGGAGGGCCAGCAGAGAAGGAGCGCCCCCCCACACACACACACACAACCACCACCCCACACGGCATTCTGGCGCCAGCGATCAGCGCTCACCTCCCCGAGAAGCTGCCGGACGTGGTCATCGCCGGAGAGATTGCCTTCGAACCGCTTCTCCAGGGTGGCCACTTTATCTTGCAAAAGCCCCACGAGGCGGGCTTTCTCCTCCGCTTCGAGAACCGCCTGTCGGGACGGCAGAGCGAGCGTCAGTCGCGACGCGGCCGGGCGCCTTTTCACCCCTAGACCCACACAGGAAAACAAAGAGCGCACCTTTTGCTTGTGCCGTTCGTATTCCGCTTTCAGGGATTCGTGGTCTCCTTGCAACGTCTCCAGTCTCTTCTTGCAGTCAGAGGCGGTGACCTGAGCCTGACAATTGGGAGGAGGGGGAGAGGAAGAGCCACAGGGTCTGACGGTTACATATATGACCCTCCCACTCCTGCTAGAGTTTTAGGGTCATTCCCAAGTTTGAAAAGCAAGTATTAGGGTGGAAAATCCAGTCTTTTCAGGTGTATTACCAGAACTGGCCACTGGGGGAAACCAAGGATCCATAATAACGATTCTTCAACAACAGTAGGAAACCCCCCCCCCAAACCGCTTGGGGGTTCGTTCCAGGCCTTCCCATGGATAACAAAAACCACGGATAAGAGAGAACGCCAAAATGAACCCCCAAACTGCTGGTTTGCAACAGTCGCTTGCTTTACGTTTGCTGTTTTGGGACAGTCGCTTGCTTTGTGGCTGCTGAATTCTTTATTTTATTTTTTTCCTCTGCCAGCCGTGGATAACTGAATCAGCAGAAATGGGGGTCCTGCTTTACACCGCAGGGTCTCTGGTTCCCTCCAATGGCCCGTTCTGGTACAGACGTTGTAAAAAAAAAACACGTGTTTTTTCTTTTCAGACTGCAGATAAGAGAAACCGGAGAGGTACCGATTCCGTCACTACATGGGGTCCTACTGGACAGTCATCATGATCGTCCACGCTTGCCGAGTGTGATGGCCGTTACTGCCACAACCCTACGGACACCAGGCTGTGGACAGCTAACTAGAATACACGAAGGGAAACAAGTCTGAGGCAGCTGCTCCGTGGCTGGCATCGGGTTAGAAGCCATCCGCGGAACAAAACAGGCGGCCCTCGCTTGAAAGGCGGAGAACCCGTGGCCCTCCAGGTGGGCTGGACTACAAATCCCACCGTCCCCGGCCACTGCCCGCTCTGCTGACTAGGGCTGACCGGACATGCAATTCCCCCAGCAAGAGGGATGACCACCCTCTTCTCCCCCCTCCCCCCCCCCAAAAATCCTCAGTCGCTCCACTTACATCAGGCCTGCCCAAAGTCCGGCCCGGGGGCCAAATCTGGCCCACCAGGCCATTCTGAGTGGTCCGCGGCTGGCTGGCCCGCCCCTCCTTCACCCCATGTTTTTTTAAAAGAAAGTAGGTGGGGCTTGCAGTGGAGTGGCAGGGTTGGGGAGCAACTGGCCCCTGACACATTCTCAGCCACCAAATCTGGCCCTCCTTACAAAAAGTTTGGGCACCCCTGACTTACATGCTGGAGATCTGCAGACAACCGCTGGATAAACGTTTGGAGCTCCTGGGCCCGCCGCTCTAGGGTGGTGATCTTGTTTTCCGCGCTCTCCTCTGCTTCGAGGAGCTCGTCCCTGCGCAGAAAGGGGTGGGGGGGGAGAAAGAGTTCGATCCACAGAGGGGGTTCCTGCATGGCAGGGGTTTGGACGAGATGGCCCTGGAGGTCTCTTCCATCTCAATGATTCTAACCCATCCCAGGTGTCTCCGGGCTAGGGAAGGACCTTGGCGGATTCTACTCATTCTTCTTTGGCCTCCACCCTCGTTGTGTTACCCCCACGGTTGGCCACAGGCCCCTTCCCGCCCCTTCCCTTCCCTCCCCCCCCAGGTGTTAAGACACGACGAGCCTCCACCCACCTCTCCGCTCGCAGGTCCGCGTGCTGCCGCTTGAATTCCTGCAGCTCCCCAGACAAGCGAGACGACGCGGCTTGGGAGACCCGAGCGGCTTCCCGGGCACGAGCCAGCTCTTCGGCGGAAGAAGCCAGCTCCTGCTGCGCCAAAGCCAAGGACTCCTCTTTCTTCAAAAGCTGGGCGTTGAGAAAGAAACAGCTCTTTGAAACCCAAGGAGAAACTTCCTGACGGTTAGAGGTGTCCAGCAGTGGAAGAGGCTGCCCCAAAGGAGGGTGGTGGGGTCTCCTTCTTTGGAGGTTTTTAAGCAGAGGCTGGATGGCCATCTGTTGGGAGGACTGTGATGGGGATTCCTGCATGGCAGGGGGTTGGACTAGATGGCCCTTGAGGTCTCTTCCAACTCTATGATTCTGATTCTGATTCTGATTCTGACTCAGGGCAATGGTCTCAAACTCCAGGAAAAGAGATTCCATTTGAACATTAGGAAGAATTTCTGACGGTTCGAACTGTCCGGCAGTGGAATAATATGCTGCCCCAAAGGAGGGTGGTGGAGTCTCCTTCTTTGGAGGTTTTTAAGCAGAGGCTGGATGCCCATCTGTCGGAAATAGTGTGATGGGGGTTCCTGCATGGCAGGGGGTTGGACTAGATGGCCCTTGAGGTCTCTTCCAACTCTAGGATTCTAACCCAACCCAGGTGTCTCCGGACTAGAGAAGGACCTTGGCTGAAAACCCAAGAATTGCCAGCAGAGCCCAACGGCAGGGAACTTCAGAATCCAAGTTTTACATCCAATGTGTTCATGGCTTTGGTCTGTACCCTTTTTCTGTTGGCCTCAGTGAGGACTAGAATGTAGCCCGCAAGGAGACGTTTGAAACTGGGCTCATCCCGTGCAGATAATACTGGGGCAGTATTACATTCTCCTCTCAACTCCCGAGGCAGAGGTAAGACAGAATAGGAAAGCTAGCATAACAGTTAATACGTGGGATTAAGCAGGATGCAGTGCAGTAGAACCCCGGTATCGGCTGGGGATAGGTTCCAGGCCTTCCCATGGATAACAAAAACCGTGGATAAGAGAGAACGCCAAAACTGCTGTTTTGTGACAGTAGTTTGCTTTACGCCTGCTGTTTGTGACAGTAGCTTGCTTTACGGCTGTTGTTTATGACAGTAGCTTGCTTTACAGCTGCTGTTTTGCAACATTAACTTGCTTTACAGCTGCTGTTTGGGACAGATTGCTTTACGGCTGCTGTTTCATGACACCAGCTTGTTGCTGGAGACCGCAGGTTGCTTTGCGGCGGCTGTATTATTTTAATTTTTTTCCTCTGCCAACCGCGGATAACTGAATCAGTGGTTAATGAATCAGTGGATACAGGGGTCTTAATGTAGCATCCAGGGAGGCAGGGGGAAATGGCTGCTAGCAATCTTTGGAGGTCAGAGGGCCCCTGGATCAGATCCTGCCCCCCCCCCCCACACACACACACAGAGCTAGGAAGACCTGGAAGGCTGTTCCGGTGTCCCAGTTAAGCCTCACCATATGTTTGACTTTGGCCAACTCCTGCTGTTGAAAACCTTCCAACTCGTCCAGCTCATCTCTCTTCTGGAACAGAATCAAACTCTGCTCCGTCCTTTCCTGCAGCTGCGCCGACAGGACGTCTCTCTCCTGGGAAGCGCCCAAGGCAAAAAGCGCAGGGAAGAAAGTTGAACAGACTCCCCACCCCCACCCCACCCCATAACTCCAGCCCAAATGCCAGGCTAGAGATGAAAAAGTTTCTGGAAACTTTGGAGGCAAAAAAACCCCACAAAAAACCCCCAAACAACCTGGTGTTCCCCCCTTTGGGGGGGGGGGCAAGTTCCCCCCCCTCCCATTTCTCCCCCAAATGGCTTTAACCTTTCTGGAAATGTTCCCCCCTCTACGCCAAGCAGATGTGCACGGTTGCTAGAAGCTCATAACTCAAGGGACACCAAGGCAGAGTCCATGAGAAGAATCGCCACCCCCCCACACACACACACACAAGATAATTTGGCACATGCACGCAGACTACTTAGGAAGAAAACCCCTTCACCCGCATTCAAGAGAGAGAAAGAGAAAGCGTGAGAGAAAAAAGGATTTTCATCTTCGTGTCAGTTGTTACTCGCGGAGAAGATTCGAGGCCTCTCACGCCGTTGCTCTCAGTGAAGGTCTGCGCTCCCTTAACCATTTAGGCAAGGCTGGCCAAAACAGGGTCCCCAAAGCTGCCTTTCAGGCTCTCCCCGAGACATCCAAAACTCCCTGAGTCCAGACAAAAACCACCTCCTCCCAGACTGGGTTTGTGTGTGTTTAAAAGCACCAATTTTGCTAAGTCCTGAGCCAGCTCTCTAACCCCGAAATCAAAAGGGGAACCATTAGGACCGTCACCTCCAATTTTGAGGGTGCTGATAAACTTCGGGCTATCTTTGAGGCCTGGCGTAGGCTAGGAGGGGGAACGGGGGGGGGGTCAAAATCTGGATTTCGGATCCAGCCAAGTTATCCATATAGCCGGGGCATTTTTTAAAGCTTCCACCTGGAAGGACGTCCCAAGGGAAGGAAACTAAGCTGATTGATGTCCCGGACGGGAAGCAAACTGGGGATGGGTGCCACCCCTTCTCATTTTTACCTCTTAGGCTGCGCACCTGAGCCAGAGTACTTGCCTTTTCCAGGTGGGAGAGCTTCTCCTTCCATTCCTGAAAAAGGAAGAAACGGAACGTGAACATCTGAACGCTTGCACCCAAAGCAACAGGGTCGGGAGGCCGCGGGAGGCTGCCCGGCCCGGGTCGACCCAAGGGAGAAGCCAGTCACGAGGGGGGGGGCGCAGAGCAGCGCAGCCAATGGGAAGAGGGGCTCGCAGCTCAGCCCCGCCCCTTTCTGCCCCGGCCAGGTCCAAGAACCAGCACGGTTGTGACATCACTGTTGTGGCCCGTGAAGTTCAGCGGTCAAGAGCATCTCACTGACAGATTGGTGGGGAGGTGGTGGTGGTTACAACCGGATGGCTTTTGGACACGGCTGAGCTGGTTGCCGGACACCAGAATAAGCAGGTCACAAAAGATGGCGGCCAGAGGCACAAACCACTGGGAGGCTACGAACGAAGTACCGTATATACTCAAGTATAAGTCGACCCGAGTATAAGTCGAGGCCCCTAATTTAACCCCCCAAAACTGGGGAAATTTATTGACTCAAGTATAAGCCTAGGGTGGGAAAGGCAGCAGGGCCGGGCAGCTCCTCCTTTGTGAGCTGGGGGAGTGGTGTGTGATGTTTAAAATGACTTTTAGCCACTGATGCAAGTGCTTGGGGTCAGTGGCTAAAAGTCATTTTAAACATTGCGTGCCACTCCCCTGTGATGCAGAGGGGGGGGGTCATGAAAAGCGGCATGCAATCTTTAAAATGACTTTTAGCCACAGGTGGCTTGCCTCGGTGGCTAAAAGCATTGACCCGAATATAAGCCGAGGGCCCCTTTTTTCAGCCCAAAATCAGGGCTGAAAAACCAGGCTTATATTCGAGTATATACAGTACCTGTATTTTTCCATCGATAAGATGCTTCTATTTGTAAGATGAACCCCCCAGTTCTCTAACCCAAAATTACAGCTCCGCAACCGCGTGG
This sequence comes from Phrynocephalus guinanensis, assembly GCA_037367245.1. NCBI lineage: Eukaryota > Metazoa > Chordata > Lepidosauria > Squamata > Agamidae > Phrynocephalus > Phrynocephalus guinanensis. The sequence goes on along the minus strand of CM074755.1, from coordinate 5,055,297 downwards.
TTCTCTCCTTGCCTTGCTTCTGTGTGTAAGACGACCCTTGGTTTTTTAGTCTAACAACTTCAGAGGAAAATATATAGTCTCATACATGGAAAAAAGGCCATCGTTTCTCCTCCTGCCAAACGAGGAGAAGCCTGATGGGTGTAGAATGTGCGGCCAAGCCCTGGCACTCAACCTGCCTCCACGCACAACGCAGCTGCTGTCGCTGGTCTTTATTTTATTTATGTTAAGCTTCTTCTTTTAAAAAAAATGGGTGGAGCACAGGGAGGTACCCCCTGTGTCCAGGAAACCTTTAGCACAGTGGTTCTCAACCTAGGGGGGTCGGGACCCCTTGGGGGGGTCGAACAACCCTTTCACAGGGGTCGCCATGAACCAGGGAAGAAAAGGCACAAATGGCTTGGGTCTGGAGGAGGAGGGGGAGGAAGGTTGGGGAAAGAGTGAGTTGCAGCTTGATAGGTTGGAGGGGGTGTCAGTCAATGGCACCGGAGGCTGGGATTGGCTGAGGGTGCCTGCAGAAGGAAGTTCTCTATGGCCCCAGCGGCAGTGGCCTGCCAAAGGGGGCTTGTGGCCTCTTCCAAGCGGTGCAAGGGGGTCGCCGCAACATGAAGAACTGTATTAAAGGGTCACGGGCATTAGGAAGGTTGAGAACCACTGGCCTATACAGACCGGAGGCACAGATCCAAGAAAATAAGACCTCCCCCCAAAAATAAGCCCTAGCAGGATTTCTATGCATTTGTTAAATATAAGCCCTACCCTGAAAATAAGACCTAGTGATAGGCGTGGCTATGGTTGTGTACAGGGCTGACATTCAAGCATATTATACTTAATAAAAGTAAGACATCCCCTGAAAATAAGCCCTAGTATGTCTTCTTGAGAAAAAATAAATATAAGACAGTGTCTTATTTTCGGGGAAACACGGTAGGAAGGGTAGCGGTTTCTGGGCATGTCTGCAGGACAGAAACTTCCAGGTGACGCGGCTTTCACACAGGCCGTTACCTGGTCCTTCTTTTCCAGCGCCAAAGCCACCCCTTCCGCCATCTTGGCTGCGCTCGCCTGATGGGCCTCGTTCTGCTCCTGGAGCTTCTTCACGAAAGCTGCGGGCGACAAATACCGGTACAGGTTCTGAATGGGCCGAGCTTGTCCGGCTTTCTCTCGCCTTTAGAAAGTGCCTGCGTTCCATCCCCAACTACCTCCGAGAAAAAGAATCCCGCCCAAAACTTCCCAGAGATGTGCTGCCAGGTGTGTGTGTGTGTGTGTGTGTGTGTGTGTGTGTGTGTGTGTGTGTGTGTGTGTGATCTTTTAGCACTGCCAGCTTCCTCCCACCAATCCTCTAGCAAGCCAGACAAAAACAGTGCCATCATCTGACATGTTTTCACTCTCAAAATACAAAATTAGAGTAAGTCAACCCACTCTGTCTCAAAAAAAATGAAGCTTTTATCTCTCTCTCTGTCTCCCCCCCTCCCTCCCCCTTATTGCAGACACAAAAGCAAACAAAGGAACACAATTTTGCCCCTTTCAACCAACGAGCAGAAAGAAAACCTTGGATTGTCCGTGGACGTCATAAAAGCAAGATACCCTCCGTGCTGCCTTTGTTAGATTTTTTTTTTATTCATTATTTGTTACACGTGTTTGTGGGCAGAAAGGGTCATGGAGCAGCACATGCCAAATTCCAGTTTGACGCTTTTAACTACTTCACTACACTGCCTCTCTGGCATGTACTTTCTTCTTCTTGTTCTCCCACTTCCACCCACCCATCCCCGCCACCATCCTTAGCGTGGTCTTTCTTGATTTCTCATGCTTACACGCTGCAGTCTCTTTCCCCTCAAACTCTCTTTCTCACAGACAAACACGTACAATCTAACCCCCGAGTCTTCCAACCTTGTGCCGAAGGGAAAAGAAGCGACAGGTACGTACAATCCTGATGCGTCTCTAACGCATGCTCAAGCTTCTCCTTAATCTTCTGCAAATTTCGGACCTGCTCAGCGTAATCTTGATTATGGGAGGAAGAGGAGGAGGAGGCGGCACCCAGCGGAAGGGGCAAGACAGTAGGAAAGGCAGGGAGATGCAGGGGGAGAGACAACAAGAAATAAACGGTGAGCGAACGCGGACCATGATTTTCGCTCTCCGAAAATCATATACTTTAAGGATGGCCAGGGTGGAAGGCCTCACCTGTGGGGGAAAAAACACTGCTGCCGCACATCAGAAATGAAAGCAGAGGGAGGTACAGACAGAAGGAAGAGGCTTTCGTTTTGCCTGTGGCAAAGAATCACACGTACACCGGCACTGAATCCACCGGGGATGTTAACCAGCCGGCAAGGACCTACCGTAGAGGACCCATGATTTTTAATCGCACTCATAAGAACCTAAGAAGAGCCCTGCTGGATCAGGCCAAAGGCCCATCTAGTCCAGCTTCCTGTATCTCACAGTGGCCCCACTAGATGCGTCTGGGAGCGCACGAAACTAGATGTCTGTCTCCTGATACCACTCCCCTGCATCTGGCCCTTGAAGTACCCTGGTTTTAAGCCTGGAGATGACACATCTCCATCATGGTTTGTCACCTGGGATGGAGTTTTCCACCAGGAATCTGTCCAATCCCCTTTTGAAGGCATCCAGTTCCAGATGCCATCACCACATCCTGTGGCAGGGAGTTCCACAGACTAACAACGCGTTGGGTGAAATAATATTTCCTTTTGTCCGTTCTTACTCTCCCAGCCCTCAATTTGAGTGGATGTCCCCTAGTTCTGGTATTTTGGGAGGGGGAGAAGAGCTTCCCTCTATCCACTTTACTCATGCCCTGCATTATTTTGTATGTCTCAATCATATCCCCCCCAGGTACCTTTTTTCCAGACTAAAGAGGCCCAAATATTTTAGCCTTTCCTCATAAGGGAGGTCCCCCAGCCCAGTACTGCAAGGGCCTAGAAGTCAGCTGATAATGCCAAGTCCACAGGATGAGTATTCTAGCAAGCCTTTCCAATAGTTCTGGGGTGGGGGGGCAGTTTGACACCTGGGAGCTATCACAAGCTGCCCTCCTAAAGAGACCCGCCTGGCGCTGACACGTATGGCAAAGACCTTCCTGTTCAGCCAGCATTTTGATCAGAGAGTGTTTTTACCTTATAAAAGCGTTTTATCATTTGAATTGTCTATTTTTAAACTGCATTACATTTCATAGTTTTAATAGTTCTTTTTGGTTTTAATACATTGCTGTATGCTGCCCAGAGACCACTTGCTAGTGGGGTGTCTAATTTTTTTTTTGGTAAATAAATAAAGAAATAAGCCTGGCTTTCTTTCTCCCAAGGCCTTTGCGGTTACAGGAATTCTGCTTTCCACTCACGGGCAGAAGTGTTTTCCTTGTGGAGACCTGCAAACCCTTTAATATCAAACCTGCCCCTCCTGGAGGCTTTTGGGAGCAGAAAATGACCTTTTAAATGCGCCCTCTTTTTTCCTCCTCCAGCTGGGACCAAGGATTACTCTAGGTGGTGGGGACCTCTAAAAAGGCCCATGACCCACAGGTCACAGTTTGTCAATTCCTGCTAGTCTACCTTTCCATCTACAATTTTATAGACACAGGGAAAGCGATTATGATGCACCGGCCACTTCTTCGGGCCCTTCTTAAACCAAGCGTATCATCCGATTGTGGCATTTGTAAATCTCTAGCTGCAGTTCCTGAAATGCGCAACGCCACAGCAAAACAGGAAAAAGAGGAAACGTACCAGATAGCTTGACCTCTAGCTTCCGTATTTGTTCATTCCTCCGGAAGAGCTGAGATGAGAGGTCTTCTCTGGAGCTGCTTCCATCCGAGGGCTTGGAAAGGGAATACAGTAAGATTGGAAAAAGATCAGTAGCTCTGGCCAATTAGATACACTTACAAGTTTCACCAGGACACCTTATCCTCAGAATCTGTGGAATCACTTATCGACGGCTTGGAAATACCAAAAACATTAGAAGAAAAATCCCGGAAACTTAAATTTCTAAAGGTGAAGTTAATTTGCTATTAAAATGTTTGCTGTTATCCACCAATCCACCATGGATACAGGGGTCCTAATTAGAGATGACTGTTTTGTTTCGAAAGAGGTCCGGTTCCGAAATGAAACACAGCAGCACAGCTGCCGTTCAGAACCGGGACAAAGCCTCCAGGACGAAATCAGCCACTGACTTACCTTCCTTTAGGTCACATGGGGTGAAACTCCAATCAGGAAGCAGCCTCCGATAGTCATCTTTCCTTCTCCCTGGTGCTGGCCAATCAGAGGCTGTGCAAGGGCATGCATCATCCCCACCTCCCTGTCTGATTGGCCAGCACCGGGGAGAAGGACAGATTACTATCGGAGGCTGCTTCCTTGGAGTTTTGCCCCCGCACAACCCAAAGGGAGGCAAGCCAGTGGCTGATTTCGTTCTGGAGGCTGTGTCCCGGTCCCGAACGGCAGCTGTGCTGCCGTGTTTTAATTTCTGAACCGGACCTCTTCCAAAACAAATCGCCCATCTCTAGTCCTAATGCGCTTGTTGTTTCCCTTCTATGGATCCTTCCAACAGAAGCACTAAGTGGGGAAATGCGCCACTGCCTACAGGAGAGAAAAGGCCACCTCCGAACGCAGTTATCAGATACTTACAAAGTCGTCTCCTGAATCTGCCCCCACTGACGTGATTGACTCCTTGCTAATCGATCTGGGCATCCTGGCCGCCCCTCCCGCCCGCGACGTGGTCGCCGCTTCTTCGGCAATCTTCTTCTTCAGTTTGGCAAACATCTCCCCGGAGGCACGGGCCACGCCTCGAAGCCGCCACTGCCACCACCCCGGCGGCCAAAAACACAGCAACGGACGGTTGAGGCTCTCCTTTGGTCCCGAGCTATTGCCCTTCCGTTCGGCTTCCCTCCCTCGAGGGGCTCATAGTCCAGGGGCACTTCGAATTCAAAAGAAAAGAAGAGAATAACACATGAAAATCAACTCTGACGACAGCAGCGGGTGAATAGAGACCAACCTATGCGTGAGGCTGGTTTCTGTGACCTATTCCCCACCCCTTCTCTTAACTTTGTGTCTCCTGTTTCATTTTTGTTTCCATCAGCTACAAAGGCTTCAGTGAATCAGTACATATAGCAGGCCAGTTTTTATGGTATTTGATGTAACAAGCCTTCAACCACATTGTATCAAAACCTGTGAAACAGGATAATATTTCCTTTTCGCCACAAAGTTCTCAAAACAGTTGATGCTTAAAAACTGTCAAACAAATTGCAAAGCACCTCCTTCTCTCTGCTACATTTCTTCTGGATACTTTCTTGCGTTTTTAGGCTTTATCAGGCAAATAGTTATCAGCACTGTATCTTCAAAAGGATTTATCTTCCTTAACCCCACCCGCACCATTCCACTAGGGCAAAAAGATGATTTTCTATCAAGTTTCAGAGGTCGAAATTTTCTGGGAAAGCCACATTCGAAAGCCACGGGCTGGGTTTCATTCTTCCAAATCTCGGACCCGCTGGAAAAGAAGTTCTGAGCAATGTTTTCAGAAACCAAACTTGGAGGGGGCTGCCATATTTTGGAATTCTGAATTAACCCAAGGTTTTAAATTTTAAATTACATTCTTTTAAACATATCTTATTCTTAAATTTTAAATTGTGTCTTTAAATGGTGATCTGAATCAATTCCGTGCGGATTCCTATTCATGCTAACTTAATTTTAGCCACAGAAAGGTAGTTGAAGCCACAGGATCTAATGCCCGCCGTTCAGGCTGAACAATCCCCTTCCAGCGCACTGCGGCTTGTGGGACCTGCAAAGGGTTGAGCGCACGCCTTTTCCAATCCCAAACCCAAAGGAATCAGAAATCCATTCCAAGGACGAAATTGAGACTAGAGGACGGTCTGATCCGGAGACTAGAGATGGGCACGAAACGAGCGATTTTTCGTTTTCGTTTTTTTTTACGTTTCGTTATGCAACGAAAACGAAACGAATTTTTTTAAAAAAAAACAAAACGAAAACGAAACGACCAAATTTGCCGTGTTTTTCGTTTTCGTTGCAGCAGATGCATTGAACTAAAAAGAATGCTAACGAAACAGCAATTTTTCGTTTTTGTTTTTTTTTCCGTTTCGTTACCTAACGAAACGAAAACAAATTTTTTTTGCAAAAAACGTCACGAAAATGAAAACGAACCGAAACGGACCCCTGAACGACCAAACGACAAACGAAACACCATTTTTTGGAGTCGTGCCCATCTCTACCGGAGACCTTCCTGCAAAAACACGCACAAAGGCTTACTGACACTCGACACTCGGAAAGCCACCATGGAAAGGGGCCGTTGCCGAAAGCTCTTTCAGAAAGCCACATCTTCGTTAACAATAGATGAGACACACAGACCGATGAAACGCCAGACCGTTCGACCAAGTCTGAAACGTCACCGTAAGTTTGTTTAAAGTCACTCGATCATCCCCTTCCGAAATCTCTCGGGAAAGCCCAGCCAAGAGTCATCCCTGGAGCAAGCCAAACACATTGAGGGAATGGCAGAAGGGCCTGAGCTGGAGTCCCCCCCCCCGCCGCCTCTGTTTGTCACACCATCCTCCGTGCAACCTTTTATTTGCACGGGCGTGCAAAGGAGCGCACACCTCTTTCCGACGGCCATCACTTCGGCTGCGCCTTTGAGTGTAACCAAACAGATGGTGCCTCAACGCCTCCCTGTTATTTCCTTCTATCCTTGCAATAAACTGCAAGAAGCGGAAACACTGAACGGCGACAGAACGTTGTCCTGTAGGATCTGGGCCCCTTCAGACCCGGGGAAGCCAAGGAAAAGTTACGAACATGACACTCGAGGCACCTGGAAAGACTCGGACACACTTACTGGAAGCCTGCTCTGACCCAGCCCTTCCGACTATTCTGATTTTAATACGGCACGTACTTCCAGACCAAAACAGACCCCCCACACACACACACATACATGAGAGAAACACGGAGAAAAGAAGTTCCAGTTGAAACCCATACAGGCTTCTGCGCCTCGCTCCATCGCTCTGTCTACGTCTTATCATCCCTCTGAGTGGCCATAAATTATTCACCGAGTGCCTTGGTAACCCTGCGATAATGCTCAGACACCTAACCCTTCCCGTCTGGAGCCCAGGACCTGAAAGAGCCCCGTGCCCTAGAGGATGATGGGACATGCATCTCAGAAGGCCACTAAGTGACCCATCTCTAGCCCAATCCGTCTTAAACCTTAGTAGTTGTGTTTTGCAGGTTTAGCCTCTAAATAAACTAAAAATTAAAATAACCGACTGACTGATTCACATCCCTGCTAGGAGAAAAAACATTTATGTCTTTAAATGTACAAGAGTAGGTAGATAGATAGATAGATAGATAGATAGATAGATAGATAGATAGATAGATAGATAGATAGATAGATAGATAGATAGATAGATAGATAGAAAGGAAGGTACAGATAGATAGATAGATAGATAGATAGATAGATAGATAGATAGATAGATAGATAGATAGATAGATAGATAGATAGATAGATAGATAGATAGATAGATAGATAGATAGATAGACAGACAGATAGATAGATGATAGATAGATAGATAAGAAGGAAGGCACAGATAGATAGATAGACAGACAGATAGATAGATGATAGATAAACAGATAGATAGATAGATAGATAGATAGATAGATAGATAGATAGATAGACAGATAGATGGATAGATAGATAGACAGATAGATAGATGATAGATAGATGATAGATAGATAGATGATAGATAGATGATATAGACAGATTGACAGATTGACAGATAGATAGATAGATAGATAGATAGATAGATAGATAGATAGATAAGTACAGACAGACAGATAGATAGATAGACAGACAGATAGACAGATAGATAGATGATAGATAGATAGATAGATAGATGATAGATAGATAGATAGACAGATAGATAGATGATAGATAGATAGATGATAGATAGATAGATGATAGATAGATGATAGATAGACAGATAGATAGATAGATAGACAGACAGATAGACAGATAGACAGATAGATAGATAGATAGACAGATAGATAGATGATAGATCGATCGATCGATCGATCGATCGATCGATAGATAGATAGATAGATAGATAGATAGATAGATAGATAGATAGATAGATAGATAGATGGATGATAGGAAAGAAGGGATGGATAGATGGATGGATAGGTAGATAGATAAGAAGGAAGGGATAGATAGATGATAAATAGATAGATAGATAGATAGATAGATAGATAGATAGATAGATAGATAGAAAGGAAGGCACAGACAGACAGACAGACAGAGAGATAAGATATTTTATTATTGTGCCTAGTACCACGGATTTTATTCCGAACCCCCAACCTCAGGCTCCGCAGCCAGAGGCCTCAACCCCCCCCCCCCCCCCCCACCCCCCTTTCCCCCATCCCCCGGAGCTCTCCAGCCAGGGCCTCACCCGAGTCCTCCTCCTCCTCCTCCTCCTCCTCCTCCTGGGTGTGTGTGTGTGTGTGTGTGATGATGGGGGGGTTGGAGGCGGGGAGGGCCCCCCCCTCTGGATCCCGGGGTCCTCCGGGGGTCCTCCAGGGAGCCCAGCCGAGGCGCTCTCGCCAGGCCAGGAGAGAGAGAGCAGAGCCGAGCCGAGCAGGCCAGGCCAGCCTCCCCCCCCTCCGGGTTTCGCTCCCCTTTCGCCTCAGATCCGGCGCTAACCACTAGGCCGCCGCTGCCTCCGCCGCCGCCGCCGCCGCCGGGCTCACCCTCTCCAAGTTCCAAAAGAGAAAAGAAATCCCCTCAGGAGCCGCCGGAAGCGGAAACGCCGCCCTCCCTTCCCGGCCTCACCGGCTGGCGGAAGTGACGAAGACAGGGAGGGAGGGAGGGAGGGAGAAAGAGGGAAAGGAGCGAGGGCGCATGCGCGGGAGAGAACGGCCGCCCATGGACGGGGAAGGGGCGGGGCGGGGCGGGGCCGGCGGGATTAGCCACGCCCCTCGCCTTAGAAGGAGGAGAGGGAAGGGGGAAAGGCGGGGCCAAGGCAAGGAGGCGGGGTTTGGAGAAGAGGCCACGCCCACTCGCCTGGGCTCGGGAAGCTCCTCCCCCTCGTGAGAGGGAGGTGGGGAGAGGGTGGATGCTTTACGGGGCAGGTTTGAGGGCGCAAGGTGTCTAGCGAGGACTACAACACCCATCTCCAAACCAGGGCCTGTAGGGGACGCTGTATCCGCGGGTCCAGCTCCTGCGGATTCGCTCATCCACGCCCTGGAAACATGGGAGAGCGTTGTAAACCCTCTAGCGCAGTGGTTCTCCACCTGGTGGGGTTCCCCAGATGTTCCTGGACTGCAACTCCCAGAAGCCTCCACCGCTCGCTGTGCTGGAAGGGGTTTCTGGGAATTATAGTCCAGGAACATCTGGGGACCCCACCGGTGGAGAACACTGGCTCTTAGCGGTACTGGATGTATTTCTCAAGGTTTATTTTATTTCTTGGTTTATTTTTCAGTGGTTTTTATTTACACCCTCCCTTTCTCCTTGGAAAAGCACCCAAGGCGGCTTACAGTAAGGGGGGGGGACACACAAGATACAGTCCAGGATCATTAAGGACATATGCAAGCCAACGTAGCAGTTGGAAAGCATGTAAATGCAAGTAGATAAATAGGTACAGTACCACTGTAAAAAGTGGGAAGGTAACCAGTGTTCCATTAATTGTTTTTTAAACTGTTTAATTTGCCTTACTTAATAGCTGTTATTAATATTTCTTATGTTGTAAACCGCCCGGAGTTCCTTCGGGAAGACGGGCGGTATACAAGTCCAATAAATAAATAATAAATAAATAAATAAATAAATTCAACTCCAGTACTGTTGAATTCACCCAAGGCTCTGGTCACCAGGGGGAAAATGGAAAACAGTGTTAAAAGGGAGGTTTTCAATAAAGTGCACATCTTTTGGGTTTGGGGGTGGGGGTGCCGTAACTCCCAGTAATTAGGCAACATGACCAGTGAGCCACTCTCCTGAGCAAACCCTGGAGTTCGGCCAAGCTCTGAAAGTGGAGCAAAGAAAACCTGGTGTCGGCACGCAACTGGTGATTTTAAGGAGGCAAGCCTTCCCGTGGATAATGAAAACCGTGGATAAGAGAGAACGCCAAAAATGTCCCCAAAACTGCTGTTTTGCAGTAGTAACGTGCGTTACAGCTGCTGTTTTGCAACATCAGCTTGCTTTACGGCTGCTGTTTTATGACAGTAGCTTGCTTTGCAGCTGCTGCATTATTTATTTATTTTTCCTCTGCCAACCGTGGCTAACTGAATCAGTGGATAATGAATCAGTGGATACGGGGGTCCTGCTGTACCACATGTCTAGAATTATAGGGTGACCGATTCTACTGATTATTCCCTTGAGGTTTGGTATCCATTTCAGACCTTCGGGGTGAAATTCTGAATGCTCACGGGCGCATCATTAGGCAAATATGTTTATTATATATATATATATATGGGTAATACATACAATTTGAGTGGGTTTCAGATACAAAATTCATGTACAATAATTCACAACTGATGAATGTACTCGACATTCTAAGCAGACATCAATCGACGTGAACATCTTCAATACATTGACATCAAAATCCCAGATACGCCATACCCTTGTTACTTAACACAACATAAAAGGTTGGGGTTGGTTTTGTTTTGCTCGGTTTTTTATAGTATTTTGTTCCCTCGATGCTCTGTCAGGTGCGTAGAGAATCACAGTGCTTACAACTTGGAATTTTAATTTAGTGGAACCATCTTCCAAAAGGAAGCCGCAGATCCCTTGGGGTTTATTTATTTAAAAAAGAAAAACATATTGCCACATGCCTCGCCGATATTTACATGTATAAGACAACCCCCCCTCCAATTTTCCAGCCCAAAATAACAGCTTCTCTACGGCGTGTTTCTCTCATTGGCTTACTTCCGTGTATAAGACGACCCTAAAATTTTAGTCTAATAACTCTAGTTAAAAATATAGTCTTATACACGGAAAATACAGTACACCTGCGCAAACTGCAGCTTAAATTATCAACACTAGTCCCCCCCCCCCCAAAAAAAACTGGCATAAAATGTCCAAGCAGACGAGGCAAAATAAAACATTTACAGTTGAGCTTATGGGCTTCGGTAATTCAGATGCGTTCGGGCAGTGGTGTCCAAACTACAGCTGTCCAGATGTTTTGGACCACCACTCCCACAGTCCTTTGTCATTGGCAAAATACAGGATTGGAATGCTGGGAGTGGTGGTCCAAAACATCTGGCGGGCCGAAGTTTGGACACCCCCTGCGTTAGGGGCAGGCGCCGTTTTGTACAGTTTTTTTACAGGGGACAAGACATTGGGGGTTCCACATCAACGGTAAGCGATGGAGTGTAACGAGTAACTCGGTACGAGGGAAGTGTGTGTGTCGGGGGGGGGTCATTTACCACTTTGTAAACAAGAATGACCCCCCCCCCCGGCCTTCTCGGGGTAAGAAAAAGCATCCGACGGATCAGACCGGGAAGGTTGTAGACATCTCAAGTCATAATGCAGGAAAACTCACCGCAAGACACGGGCGATGATGTCCGAAGGTAACGGCGGCTTTTTGCGAACCGGTTACAAAGCTCATCCTACGGCATTGTCGCATGCACTATTATGGACTAGAGTAGCACTCTGAACAGGTTAGGAACGTATAAAACGTTTGTGCTTCGACCTCTTCCTGATAGAGATCCTAAGTGATACAGCTGCGTTTTTCTCCCCACCCCCACCCCCAACAAAACAAAAAAAACCTGGCACCCCAGTTCCATAACATTTCAATGACAGAGAAGAATTTGTCGCAGGTTATTTATTGAAAGTCCGTCGGTTACCACTAAGAACGTGATTTCGACTTTTTTAAAAAAGATATGTTGTTGGTTTATTTTATTTTTTTAAGAAAAGGATGTTACTTTCTAATACAAGCTTGCGTTATAAAAAGAATCACATTTGCTGCCGTCGTGAAGAATGTGCTGTTAATTCCCAGGGACAGAGATAACATTACAGTGCACCTGGCTGGCTTCAACGTTTTAGGGAGCCTGCTAGGAATATTATTACGGCGGCCTTAGAGAGTCTGGAAATCCGATATTGTGTGTGCGTGTGTGCCTTTGTAGCCCTTCCTGACTTAAAAGCTGTCGATAATGGATTACGCTCTCTTAGAATAAGAATGTTCTCAGCAGCCCCTCTCAAGGAAACCCAAGTGGGGGAATCAAGTTTAGGTGGAACCAACAAAATCGCCCAAGATATGAAATTTAAGTCACAGGCGTGACTGAGTTACGTTACTGTCGTTAGCTGTGATTAAACCAGGAGCAAAACAAAATAAAACAGACCCAAGCAATAAGGGATCTCTCCTCCTCTAAAAGAGGCAGCTGCAGGGTTCAATGCCATTTGTAGCCACTAGATTTGTATGGTTTCTCTCTCGTTAGCCAAACACACTCACAACCACGCAAGGGCAAACAAAAACAGTCGCCCAGAACACAGGATAATTTTTTTTTCCTTACATTGTCAAACCAAGCGTTGACAAATCTGCAGGCTTACCAGGCCTGTATATGCAAAACCAGACACGAAAATCCAACCCAACAGGCATTTCCATAAACATGCAAGTGGTACTGAGAAAACGGGCATCAAAAGATCCATAACAGAATCAGCGATCAGGCTATTGTGGTATTAGAATTCAAAGCCACCTTTAAAAAAAAAAAGAGCTAGATTTTCACCCGTTAACGCTATCTTGAGAGCCTGTAAATTCGCATACATCCCTAGGCCCCCGCCATTTCAAATAAAATAAAACCGTTCTTTTAAAAAAGAAGAAGAAATAAAAAATACAGGTAAGAAAAGCAGAGCCTTGGGGCATTCAAGAGAAATTTAGACAACTGCCTGGCAGATCTCCTGTGATATAGATTCTGGACCTGAGTGGGAGCTTTGACTTGATGTCCTTAGAGGACCCTACCAACCCCCACGATGCTCCGATTTCCCGCCGCAGAGTTTTATACTTGTAAAATCAACAGCTGCCGAAGCACTTCGAAAACAGTCAAGGATGCGACCGTCCGGCAGAAATCCCTGTTGCTTAATGAGAGCTGCCCCACAGTGACATCTGATCAAGCTCGGTCACAGATGTGGAATTTTTCTTCTCTAGCTGTGCAGACCACCAAAACAACGGGCAGAGGACATAAGAACATAAGAACATAAGAAGAGCCATGCTGGATCAGGCCAAACGCCCATCTAGTACAGCTTCCTGTATCTCAAAGTGGCCCCACCAGATGTGTCTGAGAGTGCACAAGACTAGATATCTGTCTCCTGATGCCACTCCCCTGCATCTGGTCCTTGAAGTACCCTGGTTTTAAGCCTGGAGATGACACATCTCCCTCATGGTTTGTCACCTGGGATGGACTTTTCCTCCAGGAATCGGTCCAATCCCCTTTTGAAGGCATCCAGGCCAGAGGCCATCACCACCTCCTGTGGCAGGGAGTTCCACAGACTAACAACGCGCTGGGTGAAAAAAAAATATTTTCTTTTGTCTGTTCTTACTCTCCCAGCCCTCAATTTGAGTGGATGTCCCCTAGTTCTGGTATTTTGTGAGAGGGGGAAGAGCTTCCCTCTATCCACTTTACTCGACTAAATTACTCGCTTCAAATTAATTTCAGCAAGGGCTTCGGGTTCTCTTTGGTGGCCGTGACACACGCACACAAAACCCTACCTGATCTGAGACACTGCCGGCCCATGGATCGTCCTTCTCCTTCCCGAGGCTGGAAATACCTGTTCTTCCTTCGGTTCCTTCCTTCTGTAGACTCTGCCTTGGGTCATGCTGACAAAAAAAAAGCTGGGCACTGGACCAGGAGAGGCTTACCGCCGAAAGGAACCGCCTCATTGGCCATGGGACCAGAAAGAGCGACAGCGGCAACGTTCTATAAATTAGGTGCTGATCGTTTAAAAGAAGAGCCCTCTCCCTTTAAAAAAAAAAAACTCTACGTTTGCATTTGGTTGTTAAAACACAGCTCTGCAATCACCCGCCTCGGGTCTCTATCCAGGATGTTAAAAGCTCTCCGGAGAGGGGGCAAATATATTATTGGAACACGGACATACTTAAATAAGCCTCCTTGCCAAATGCCTGCACACAACTTGGGCCACCATCAAGACAGGCCACCCTGACCGGATCACCGGAGGCAGGCAGGAAAACCTCCTCCTTTGCAGCAAATGGCGAGAAAGAGGGTTCCAGATGGCAACTGGTGCTCACAATTGGGGCACCCACGTCCCCCATTCTTCAGCCGTTTTCCTCCTTCCGTTTGAACCTGATGCGGAGCGAGACCACGCCGAGCGGAAGAACCCCGCAGCAGTTCCCGAACACCAGGCAACGTGAGGCTTAACTTTCAAATTAAACCTTGCCCCTCCGAGGAAAACGATGTGGCAGCAATGTATTTCAGGCTGGTTTTCCTATCACGAACCTAATCTCTGGTTGGCGAGTGTGATGAGATCGCTACGAGCTACCTGCTAACAATTCGTCTCGGGCTTTACGACAAGCACCAGCCCTCCATCCATCTCTCTGGGCGGTTTAAAATATGAAGTCTTCCAAGAAAATCCACAATAAGAAAAAAATACCATCGCTGGAGGTGGGGCTTCCTTGCAAGCCCACCCTGAACTACCACATTCGTACCAGTCCTAGTCTTATGTGGAGTGAGTTCAGCCCATACATCTTTTATTTTGTATACATATGGTTCTCAAACTATCCTATATATAAATATCTACATATATACACAGACATTTACAAGATGCATCTCCCCCAAGGCTGGCAGGCACCGTGCGTGTAAATACGTATATGTAACACCTTTCACCTGCCCAGATATTTATTTATTTATTTATTTATTTATGAATGTTAAACAAGAAAACAAACCAACGAGGAAGCCACAAAACAGGCAAACCGGGGCTGAAAAGACAGAGCACCATAAGAAGTCAACGGCCAAGCGACCGTTAGCCACGCCTAACCCAGTGGAAACGACAACCGTTGCTTTTAAGCTGCTTTTCTGATTGCCTGTCAAAACTTAAAAAGGCATTTCAACACAGGCTTCGGAGGGTACGCAAACACCCTGAAACGCAACACCTATGTCCTCATTGCACTTTATGCCCGACCTAAGGCACCTCTTAACGATTTATCCCCTAAATATTGTCATTGCGCCAATCCCGCAGCAGGTTCCGATCGCGTTACATCCGACACCCCGGCCGTGGCATCTGAGCCCGGGCCGTGGTATGGCATGACGAGCTACTGCAACGAATCCCCGGGAAACTCCGGTCTTCTTTAGATGCGGTATGTTTTATCAACGCGCAATACAAAGGAAGGAACCCTCTAGCCCCTGCCCCCTACTTTTGTCGCCCTCCTGTGTGTGCAAAGCGATAGATCCAGCAAGGGAGGGCTCCGCTACCCCTCGCGTGGAAAATAAGCACCCAGGACCCACAAAGACACGAGTCCACAAACAGCTGTCCTCTCCGTCACGGTTAGGAGGGCGCCGGAACAAACAAAAGAGGAAATTCACATCTGGAACACTTATTTCTCTACCTTTAAGCATGCCCAAACAGACATGAGACCAAAATAAGATGCAATTTTTGTCTGAGGGAGAAGGGACATCTCGGTTCAATTGCTCCTTCTTCCACCTTAGCCGTGACTAAAAAATGTCACGTCTTCCTTCAAACTCCTAAAATCTACTCCATAATCATATTACACAGTAGGCCCGCTGACAGGTTAAAAGAAAACATGCTTGGAGGTCCTGATCACATTTCGATCCTGGTCGGTTGTTCCCCAACTTTCTTTCCACTGATCCCACCCGGGACCGTTCTGGACGATGGCGAGAATGCACAAACGCAAAACCGACCGTATTGTGTTTGGTCAAGCCTTTCCCCTCCCACCGAGAGCTGAAAACATCCATGACACTCCGGAGGCGCCCCGCGGCGATCGAAAGCGTTAACTCTTCTGTCCGTTCCGTGGCCGATTCCCACTCTCCGAAGCGCGAGAGACTGAGCAGGGATCAGAGTAGAGAAATCAAGCATGGAGGCCTTCCAAGAGAATTGTGCTTCGCTGACGTTTCCGGGGGGGGGCAGACCTTGGGTTTCGGAACGCCGTCGGAGCAAAACCGAGCTCACCCTCTCCCGTCAGGTTTGCTTCCTTGCCCGCTTTGTGTCCATTCAAATTCTCCCAACGCCACGGAAATGAAGACTGGCGATGGCGGTTAGTTACCTGGTGATGATGGTGGTGGTGGTGGTGGTGGCAAGTTAGCATTTGCCCCTTTCTCTTCTAAAAAGCAGCTCCGGCCAGAAATAATAATAATAATAATAATAATAATAATAATAATAATAATAATAATAATAATAATAATAATAATAATAATAATAAAACATGCATTTTCCAAAGACGGCGAGGTGAGCGCGAACCTTTTTTCGTTGCAAATCCCATGGCAAGGTTTCCGAGGAGCTGAGCCACAGAGGCACACCGCAGGGTCTATTCATTGCCGTCGGAGCGGCAGGTGGGTGGGCAAAGTGTGCCATCAATCACAGAACTAACAGGTAGGGAGGGAGATTCCGACTCCTGGATTCTCGCTAGAACCGATGCCTTTACAGTCCGAGCGTGGGAAGTCAGCAGGGGCAAACCGCCACGTGTTGGCATGTTTGGGGTGTCCAACGGCAAGCTGGCCCTCGGCTCACCCTCGGCAGGATCGGGGCCATCGCCAGGCCATAAACGGAGCGATCAGAGAGAATCCGTTCTCCCTCCCGGTGGTGACGGCGGCTCAGAATCCAGACCAGTTCTAACCTTCTCCTTCTCGTAGCAGGGAGCTCCGGATTCTGCAAGGAGGCGCGGCGGGTGTGCCCGTGAAGAGATTGGTCCCACTTTACGAGGCAATGGTAGATCCTACGAGCGCACTCTTTCGGGCAGATTTCCAGAGGAACTGGGGTGTGACTGGAAAAGTCCGGCATTCCTAACCCTCCTCCTTTTGACGTTTTGGTTTCTAAACAACAATGAACGTTCCATGTTCTGGGACCCTCCTGTTATTCCCTTCGAAGGATCCGATCTCACGCTGGAGTGGGCCAAAACGCGTGATCTTTTGAAAGACTGTTTTATTGCTATCGCTGCTTTGCAGACCAAGTCCCATCGTCATTCAGCGTTTCAAAATCTTTGGGGACGAGAAGAACGCTTCCTTCTTCCCATATTTTCCTCTCCATTGTTTTTGTTTTTTCTTGGGGTTTTTTTCCTGTTTTTGTTTTTTTGTTTCCACATTGTAAAAAAGTGTACAAAAATAAAGAATTTCCACGCACACACACGCACACGCACACACAGAGAGAGAGAGACACAAACACACACACACACACACACACACATGCACACACAGAGGCTAAAAGTGACCAAGAGCATTTAAATACCGGGATTATACATGACACTGAAGGCGGCTTCAATTTAACGAGCCAAAAAAAAAAAGAAGTAAAACCCAAAACATTTAAGTCAGTCTAATTTTTGTTTTGTTTTGTTTTTTTAAAGATGCAAATGGAATTCTTTTATAAAACTGTCCCCACACACGGAACGGAACAGCAGCGTCCATGGCCATTTTTATTTTTTTTCTTTAAAAAAATAATCCATAAATTTAAAAATAAAAATCAAGTAAATTCCTTTTTTTTTGTTGGTTTTTGTTGTTGTTTTTGTTAGTTTTTGTTTGGTTTTTTGGTGGATCTTCACATTAGAAAAAAAAACTGCACCATTTCAGAAATGTTTAGCTGGAGGAGGGGGGGGGAGTCCCATGCAGTAAGAAAGTCAGGATGGAGGTTTCCGTTTCAATAATCGTCAAGCGTGGTTTCCAGGAACACGTTTCGTACATCCAGCATGGATGCCAGCTCCAAAATGTGCTTTTGGAGGTGTGGATTTTCCACCGTTTCGTCCCTTGGCAGCTGGGGATAGGATTCTGGATAATTTCTAGTTTCCTGGTGGAGAAAAGAGGAGAAAAAGAAGAATAACAAACCCATTGTAATGATACGGCAAAGCTTTTGTGGACAGAAATTGCATTTCAGAGCTTTATCAAATACAGCAGGACCCCGGTATCCGCTCGGGATCGGTCTCAGACCTTCCGGTGGATAAGAGAGAACGCCAGAAAACCCAAAACCGCTGTTTTGTGACAGTCGCTTGCTTTATGGCTGCTGAATTATTTAATATTCTCCTCTGCCAACTGTGGATAACTGAATCAGCGGATATGGGGGGGTCCTACTGTAAGACCAGCTGGGATGGTCTCAGGGCTCCGGCCTTGAGCAAGGGGTTGGACAAGAAGACCTCTAAGGTCCCTTCCACCCAACCCTAAGATGGTTCTATGAAGCCAAGCCTGTGGAGAAGAACCCGGCAGCAACGGAAGACACACACACACACACACACACACACACACACACACACACACACACACACACACACACACACACACACACACACACACACACACACACATGCTGGCGGAACTCTCGGTTGTACCGTGTTTCCCCGAAAATAAGACACTGTCTTATATTTATTTTTTCTCAAGAAGATACACTAGGGCTTATTTTTGGGGTAGGTCTTATTTTGGGGGAAACAGGAACTGCAAGCAAACATACTACGAAGTATGGTAACTTTGGTGGCCCACGTGAACAGGGGGAAGGGCCATGGATGGAAAGAGAGGGGCAATGTGCACTCTGTGTGTGTGCATGTGTGTGTGTGTGTGTGTATGTGTGTGTGTGTGTGTGCACGCACGCGTGTGTGCGTGCAGGTACAGCCACGCCCATCACTAGGTCTTATTATCAGGGTAGGGCTAACATTTAACAAATGCATAGAAATCCTGCTAGGGCTTATTTTTTGGGGGTAGGTCTTATTTTCGGGAAAACAGGGTATCAACCAAACATAAGGGCGGGGGGGGGAGCCTTCCTTGACATACCCGGAAAATTTTGTGCATCCTCATGGTGGCCGAGCAGAAGACGAATCTTGTCAGGAGTAAGCGAAGGAATTCGTCTCCAAAAAACTGGAGAAAGGCTTGATCTGCAGAGGTGGGGAAAAAAGGGAGTTTTTAAAGATGCATTTGGAAAGACTTTTTTTTTTAAAAAAAAATTAACGTGCAAAACAGACGGCTGGCGTATTTTCAACCTCCCCAAACACGGGGACGTTTCAAGACAAAAAAAACCGACGGCCCACCGACAAAGCCCTGCCTGGAGAAGCGTACCGATGGAGCGGGAATGAGTCAGTAATTGCGCAATGTCCCGGTTGATTTTGCGCAGGTATTCGTGGCACTTGTCCCACAATCCTTTCCGCAGGCTCGACAACCCGGAGACGAAGAGGAATGCCATGAGAGGGTTGTGCAGGAAGAAGGAGAAGAGGCTGCCTCGCTGGGACTGATCTGAAAGGCAAGGGAGAGGCACAGGCAACCCTGAATCAGCAACCCTGGGAAACCCTGGGAGAGGGAGAGATAGACAGGCGGTGCCCGCGAGATCCACCTGTAGACTCCGGAGAGGCGGAATGGGAATCTCTTAGATCCTTAAATCCACAACAGGTTCCTTTGACCGAGGTTCCTGCATGGCAGAGGGTTGGACTGGATGGCCCTTGAGGTCTCTTCCAAATCTATGACTCTGTGACTCTGTGACTCATCACTCTGAGACTCTGTGACTCTATCACTCTGAGACTCTAGGTCAACTGTTAGGTTAATAAGACAAATGTTCAAAAATCCCAGATGAGAAGGGGAGAGAGAGATCTTCTGTCCCTGCCACAGATGGCTCAACTCTCCTCAAGGGACCCAAGGGGCGGGCGGGGGGGGGACCACAAGATTTCATCGTAGGTTTCCACCTCTGTTGCCTCGGATTTTAAAAGCGCAACCTTGGCCAATGACACAAGGAGAGGAGAAATAGCTTCTCACCTTGCAGCGCTTTCGGATAGGCTGTGGGGGAAAGCAGGCACACCACGGGTTGTCCAAATAAGTTTGTGAAATTCTGGAAGAGAGTGGTTTAAAGAGAGAGAGAGAGAGAGAGAGAGAGAGAGAGAGAGAGAGATTTCAGCCAGAGGAAAGGGATCCCCTAGTGCTATACAGAGTTGAGAAAATACCTAAGCCACGGAGCTCTGAGTCAAACACTTCCATGGCATACACATTGTGCAGTAGGGGTTAACTGAGGAGGAGGCAGATTTAACACAAACCCACCGTGCTCCGACGAACCTTCATTTCCCTGAGTTTGTTTTACTGAAGGGCAGAGGTGGAAGAAAGAACTGAGTCAATCAATCCCTTTAAAGCCCTAGATAGGTCTTTCTTATCTATCTATCTATCTATCTATCTATCTATCTATCTATCTATCTATCTATCTATCTATCATTTATTTATTTATTTATTTATTTATTTATTTATTTATTTATTTATTTGTGTGCATGTCTGGGTGTATTACATTGTTACAGTCGTGGCCAACTCTTCATGACCCCACGTCCAGAGTTCTCTTGGCAGGAATACTGGAGTGGTTTGCCAGTTCCTACTCCAGGCGCCTACAAGCACCTGGTATTCCCTGGTGGTCTCCCATCCAAGGACTAACCAGGGCCGACCCTGCTTAGCTTCTGAAATCAAGCGAGATCGGAGATGCTCCTTAGGCCATCTTATTTATTAATTAGATTTCTATGCCATCCCTCTGACAGCGAGGTCACTCTGGGTGGTCTTATGTCAGATACGCAGATGCAGATCCATACCGGATGCTTAGACGGGGGTTCGCTCGTGTGATTTTAGTTAATTTGAAGACACGCATGATGCACCCCAAGGAATGTTTGTGGCAATTTTAATTGTTCTCTGTCCACTGTGTGTCCCACGGCCTTTCACGTTTTCCATGGTGGAAAAACAACCCAGAGGATGGTCGGACATTTCAAGGGAGAAGAGAGGAAGATAGAGAAACAGATTTAAGCAAGGGCTGTGGCCCCTGTCTGGTCACTGCCCCCCCCCCACACAAGCTGGCAATTCTCTCCTCTCCCAAATGTGCCAATTCCGCTAAGATTCATTAAACTAAATCCTGCTAAGCTTGTTAACATATTAGAGACCGGCTGGGTCTCATCACAACAACATTCATTCCTCTCTCCTCTCCTCCTCCTCCTCTTCCATACCCAGAAAACTGATTAAGCACAAAGCTCCCTCGCCACCAGGCAACCCGGGCAGATTTAGGAGGCCGATAAAAAACCCATTTTAAAATCTCCTTCTTTCCGCCCAAACCCAGCCGCTCGGCCGGGGCTTTTTTTACCTTGTAGGCCACGCTGTTGGAAGAATCCACAATGATAAACAGGGGCTTCCTCGTGAAAGGATACAGATCCCCGGGATGGAGGCTGAAAGAGGAGAGGAAAGGAGACTTTCAGAGACCACTGTGTCGCGGGGCAGCTAAAAGATTCTGTAAATAAATAAATGAAATCAAAGCGTGCCAGACAGAGGGACAATCTTCCTGCCTTACGCAAGGGGAGGGGTTGGACTCATAGAATCATAGAAACATAGAGTTGGAAGAGACCTCCAGGGCCATCTAGTCCAACCCCCAGCCATGCAGGAACCCCCATCACAATATTTCTGACAGATGGCCATCCAGCCTCTGCTTAAAAACCTCCACAGAAGGAGACTCCGCTACCCTTTGTGGCAGCCTATTCCACTGCCGAACAGTTCTAACCGCCATGAAGTTCTTCCTAATGTTCAAATGGAATCTCTTTTCCTGTCGTTTGAAACCATTGCCCCGAGTCCTAGTCTCTGAAGCCATGGAAAACAAACCTGTTCCCTCTTCAATAGGACATCCTTTCAAATATTTAAACATAGCTATCATATCCCCTCTCAGTCTTCTTTTAGAGAGGCTAAACATTCCCAGTTCCCTAAGCCGTTCCTCGTAAGACATTTCCTCCAGACCCTCAACCATCCTGGTCGCCCTGCTCTGCACCCGCTCGAGGTTGTCAACATCCTTTTTAAATTGAGGTGCACAGAACTGGACACAGTACTCCAGGTGGGGTCTGACCAGAGCAGAATAGACTGGTACTATCACTTCCCTTGATCTAGACACTATGCTTCTGTTGATGCAACCAAGAATCGCATTGGCTTTCCTGGCTGCCGCATCACACTGCTGGCTCATGTTCAATTTGTGGTCCACCAAGACTCCCAGATCCCTTTCACAAGTACTAGTCTCCAGCCAAGTGTCCCCCATCCTATATCTGTGCAATTCATTCTTTTTACCTAGATGTAGCACCCTACATTTCCCTCTGTGGCCTCAACGGCCTTTTGCTGCTGCTGCTGCTGCTGTTGCTGCTTTCCGCGACGAAGGACTCACCAGTGCATCTCCTTGTAGGACTGGTTCCGCTTGTGGATGCTGTCCCCGTTGATCACGTCCCGGTTGCTGTTGGTGAGGACACCCCCAAAATCATAGGGACCTGCGGGAAGGGAAAGCAGGGGAAAGAACCAGGGTAAACCACCGCCGCCACCGCCGCCACTGGGAGGGAGACAAAAACGGACACCGAAAAGAGGCGGACACAGAGCCGAGGTGGGCCAGGCTGCCAGCCGGAGCCCTTGACCTGCACACGG
Source organism: Phrynocephalus guinanensis (assembly GCA_037367245.1). NCBI lineage: Eukaryota > Metazoa > Chordata > Lepidosauria > Squamata > Agamidae > Phrynocephalus > Phrynocephalus guinanensis. Next base: position 5,032,783 of record CM074755.1, on the reverse strand, counting down.
GACATTCAGCCAGTTCCTCACCACCCACTGGGGGAAGGCGAAACATCTTTCCTGCCTTCCGTCTCCAGTTTCGACTGTAAAAACCAGGACACGAGGCAAAAATTAACAAGGGGGGCTGAGTAATCTCACCGCCCAGCAATGAAAATCTGGCAGAGAGTGCCTGGAGGCCGAAAGGCACTGCCCGGAGAGCAAGATCTTGTTTGCAGGCCGGCCGCTGGCAAGGCTGGGTTTTGAAAAAGGACAGAGGGCTCCCGGCACCCCCCACCCCCCCACCCCTGCCATGTGAGCCGCCTCGGGGTTGACCTCGTACAGGGAAGATCGAGACACGCCGCGCCCGACATACCCCAGCGACGCGTTCGAGGACTGGGGTCTGTCGCGGCCAACACAGTCAACGGACCGGAAGAACCTTTCCAGAGTGCACCGGCAACCATCGCACCACGAGCGGCACAGAAAGACAGACTGGGGGGGGGGGGAGTACTTTGGAAAACTTCAGGCAAGGGGGGGGAAACGGAGGCAGGCTGGACCCTATTTTCTGGCTTTTCTGCCCCAGGTGACTGTATCGGATGCTACGCTATTACCCTGAAAGCTCCTGACTCGGCCTGAATTTGGAATCCGAGAGATCTCGAGGCTGGTTGGTATTTTAACACAAGGGAGTAGCTGGACTTCCAGAGAAGGTGAGAGAAGAGACTTGTCTGAAAACAGGTGAGTCACAGCAGACAGAATTAGGCCCAACGGACCGGCTGGCTGACTCAGCCGAGGGCCGCTTCCTGGATCCCGGATAAGGTGACTCAGGGCCTTTTTACACGCCCCCCTAAGATCCGCTGGCCACTTAAATTCGGACCAGAGATCTTAGGGGTTTGTCGCTGTTCCTGCGTTCCCACCCCCTCCGCACTTCCTGGCTGCTGGCTGCGTGAGGGGAGGGAGAAAAAGAGAAAGAAAAGCATGCCGCTCACCTCCGTTCTGCCTCTTGTCTCTGTAAAAGTAGCTCTTAAAGGGGCGGGAGCCAAAAAACAACAAACAGAAGGGAGGAGAGCCCCGCACTCACTATCGTTACACCGGATCAAATAATTTTCACCTCCAAAGAGCAGGTACCTGAAAGCTGCGCTGGGACGCGCTAAAGTGGGCGGGGTCGCACTTAATTTCCTGTTAAACTCCGGAGCTGGTGGGTAAACATTTTTAAGCTCTGGAGCTGGGAGCCATTTGCCCCGGAGTTTAGGGGTCGTGTATAAACGCCCTCACTTGGGGCATTAGGTCCTTGGAACTACAAATCCCTCGGGCCGCGAAACAGCTTGGAGGTGCCCCAGATCTGGGGCACGGGAAGGGTTTCCTTGCTGGGTAACGGCACGGAAGCATTCTTAACTCAAAAGGATGAATCAAGGGAGGCAGAAGGTTCTCCAAAGGACCCTTGTTCTCCTGCTCAATGGGAAGAACAAGATTCGGGCCGCAAGCGTACGACAACCATGCAAGTCACAAAAGCCACAATGCGAGTCGGCACCAACGCACGCAGAAGAGGCCTGACACGGTTGCATCAACAACTCCCTGGTTGTTTTGTTGTTGTTTATAAAACATACCCTGTAATATTTTGTTACAGGGTATGTGTGTTTTTTTTTTATCCCCACCCCCACCCCACCCCACCCAGTGACAATATCTGGAAAGGTTTGTGGATCATGCAAGGGAGATGTAACAAGCATGCATTTTATAAAGGAATGCAAGTCTTAAGTGGATGGAGTTGACCTCGTAAGACGTCTACTGAGAGGGATTGGTCAAACGTCACCAGGATACCGGGAGGAACCAAATCGGTTCATTTTGGGCGAAACCAGTCCTTTGGCTTCCGCCGTTTTTGTCGGTTTGGTTTGGTTTGAGGGGGGGTTGATATGGAGGAACAGAGGGGAGGAAGAGGAGGGTTGTATCCAGAGGGATACAAGAGTGGGTGGAGGGAGGGAAATTTCCAGAGTCATGACAAGGGCTTGAATTGTCATGATGATAGAAGGAGGGGAAGAGTCAATCACCACCTCGAGGGCCTTTCTTTAAGCACGGCCATCCATCAGCCAACACTCAGATGTCAATATCGGGTCCATGGTTTGGGGGTTCAAACCGTGTCGGCCATGGGTCAGGGAAATCTCAGAAGCATTCAGAATTTCCAACATTTTTAAAGGCACAGTTCTGATGCCTACCAGGCTGGCAGGGCCGATCAGCTTCCTGTTAAACCTCGGCGCCCTCTATCCCACTGCCAGTGCATCTATAGGAAGGGAGGGTTGTTCCCTACCCCAACCCAAGAAATTGGATTTTTATTCCTTCCATGGAAGAGAAGGGAGACATAGACCTGCTTCACGCAGTTAACTCGTGCGAGGCCGGAATCCTACTGGGTAGAAGAGAAGCCAAAGGGCCATAAATGCAGGATGGCTCGCTGGGCTTACGTCAGTAGGGATCCGGGTTTACATAAGTAGGGATCCAGCTTGACAGCTTAGGCTTGCGCGAAAGAGGAATTAGAGTACAGGTTGCACCAGCGATGAAAAAAGTCAAACCTGTGGCACTCTATCCGCTTCATCTAGCCCAGTGTCAGCGAAGCGATGGCCCGGGTGCCAAGGGTGGCCCTCGGAGCCCTTTCTGTGGGCAACCGGCATCGCCCGTTCACAGCCACCAGTTATTCAGCTTAAATGGCTGTATGAGCACTTTCCGAATAATAAGCGGGTTTTGAATCGCAGTTTGGGCACTCGGTCTCTACAAGGTTCGCAAGCGCTGATCTAATATTTCTCTCTCTCTCTCTCTCTCTCTCTCTCTCTCTCACACACACACACACACACACACACACACACACACACACACACACACACACCGCTTGGACAAGCTCCGTTCTGTGTTTCAGGCCGAGGCAACTTACTCCCTCTCCTTCCAATGTATCTGGCCTGGCAGGGATCAGAACCGGGTCGAATGCTTCCAACAAATGAATGTCTTATACGTGGCCCCCAAATGTATACAGATTTAAAAGAAATTAAGCAGAGGAGGGAACCCCACGCACAAGCTTCACGCACTTGCCGCCTCAGCAAAAGAAAAGCCAGCCCCCTCCTCTGGGAGAGCGGTGGGAGGTGGTGGGAGCAGCTTTTCCTGGGAGGGAATGGGTTTTTGAGGGCTGCCCGCCCGCCTGTCCATCATAAAGAGAATTCAAGCCCTGCGCATGACAGGGAGCATTCCTTTATTTGTACCTTCACTATCCGAACGACCTGAAGGAAACACGCCGGTGGCCGACAGGTAGATGAGCAAGACGCTGTTTGCGGGCAGCTCCTGGAAGAGGAAAGAAGGCGGGGGTGAGAGTCGGGGAGAGGGTGGCGGGGGGCAGGGTCAGATGAGAATCCGGCTCCCTCGATGCAGGACACCCCTGTTTTGTGGCTGGGGGTGGAGGGCAGAGATGCAGCGGGAAAGGCTATGAGGCAAGGATAAAACATTTGGGGCTCTTTAGTCTGGAAAAAAGGCACCTGAGGGGGGGGGATATGATTGAGACGTACAAAATAATGCAGGGCGTGAGTCAAGTGGAGAGAGGGAGGCTTTTCTTTCTCATGCAAAAGTCCTCAACAGAGGACTTTTAGGAGACTCTGCAGACCCATCCAGGACCACTACACCTCCTGAAATCTGCCAAAACTCTCTCTCTCTCTCTCTCTCTCTCTCTCTCTCTCTCTCTCTCTCTCTCTCTCTCTCTCTCACACACACACACACACACACACACACACACACACACACACACACACACACCGTTCTTTTCTTGCACAGACCTTAAACGAGGCAGCCAGGAAAGTATAGAGCTGGCTGAACGTCGGCTTGTAGAGCAAGTATTTGTGAGGGTTTTCCCTTCTGGCAGGTTTTTCGGTTGTCTCCTGTGGGAAAGAAAAAAAATGGTACGTTTCTGAAGCTGTTCTTGCCTTTTTCATTCAAAGGGGGGAAATATCCATCTCAAGATGGCTCTCTCGAATCGGGCCATCCGCCTGGGTGGAGTTCTAAGGACGAAACCCACGATGGTGACGTGACCTCCCTTCTCAAAGAGCAAATAGCAGTTGGTTGCCAACCCCGGTGAAGGAAAATATAAAAATACTATAAACGTTCTTTACTATAACAGTAAGAGACTCGCCTGCAACCCGGGCTTGTTCATCTGTGAAGCCAGGTTCATGGGTTCGCGTTCGAGAGCCTGCAGCATCCGGAACATGTCGATTGTCAGTTCGCTGAACTTTACCTGCGAAAGAGAACCGGTCCTAGGTTAGGACTGTCTCGGAGACCCCAAAAGCAAAAGGAGATTTTTAAATTTAAAAAGAAAAAAACCTAACTCAGAAAATCGTTCTCTTAGTAAGACAAGGTCTGCAGCCCTTTTGGGGGCAGGGAAGGAGTTTTTTTTTTTAATCAAAAGTTTCTCCTAGCCTTTTTGGTTTCCAGTTTTTGCTGGGTTTGGGCACCTAGAAGGGTGCAAGGCTGGATGTGTCTCAGGTGTGGAAAACCAGTTTCTCCCACCCTCCACGCCTTCAGCGCTATGAGTTTCGAGCCCTCTCAGTGGGAAACCGGAAGCAAGATGAGAAGGACTTCCCCCCTCCCCCCCATCTCGTTCAGGCCTGGTTTCCTTCCGCGTCAGCTCTCTGTGCCCAATTACTGTTCCTTCCCATAAGAACCTAAGAAGAGCCATCATGCTGGATCAGGCCAAAGGCCCATCTAGTCCAGCTTCCTGTATCTCACAGGGGCCCCACCAGATGCGTCTCGGAGCGCATGAGACCAGATATCTGTCTCCTGGTACCACTCCCCTGCATCTGGCCCTTTTAGTACCCTGGTTTTAAGCCTGGAGATAACACGTCTCCATCAAGGTTTGTCACCTGGGATGGACTTCTCCTCCAGGAATCTGTCCAATCCCCTTTTGAAGGCATCCAGGCCAGATGCCATCACCACCTCCTGTGGCAGGGAGTTCCATACACTAAAAACGCGCTGGGTGAAAAAATATTTTCTTTTGTCTGTTCTTACTCTCCCAGCACTCAATTTGAGTGGATGTCCCCTAATTCTGGTATTTTGTGAGAGGGAGAAGAGCGTCCCTCTCTCCACTTGACTCATGCCCTGCATTATTTTGTACGTCTCAATCCTATCCCCCCTCAGGCGCCTTTTTTCCAGACTAAAGAGCCCCAAATGTTTTAACCTTTCCTCATAAGGAAGGTCCCACAGCCCAGTAATCATTTTAGTCGCTCTCTTCTTCCCCTTTTGGGAAATGCGCCTGGGCGGAAGCCTCACCTGATTGTTGCAATTGCCGATGATCAGGGCATCGGCCAGGGTCAGCTGCCCCACGATCATCCCCTGCTCCAGCACGGGCGCACCCGTCTCCGAGAGCCGATTGGAGAGGATGACCAGGGTGTTGTCCTCGTTCAAGACCATCACGGGGTCTGCCTGGAAAGAGAGAAGGTCAACACTGTGAGGGCTCCCCGGCGAGAAACAGGGTTAAGCCTAGATTGAGGAAGGAGAGCCTCTGTCGCTTTCGGGGGAGCCCTGGATTCTAGGGGTGTCCGAAGGCAAAAGGATAAGACTCCAAACGCCGGGATATTTCAGGGTAACCCTCTCGTTGTCGGTCGTGAAGCATGGCATCGGCGACTGAAAACACTGGGCCTCTTTCACCTAGAGAAAAGAAGACCAAGGGGGCGAGAGGATAGCGCTTTTGAAATATTTGAAGGGCTGTCACCCCGAGGGAGGGGAGGATCAGTCCTCCGACATCCCAGAATGGAGGATGCGCAACGATGGCCTCCAGTTAAGAGAACCCAGCTGTCGGCGGAAGATCGGGAAAAACTTCCTGACTGTTAGAGCGGTACGACGACGGAACTCACGACCTCAGGAGGTGCTACTGTCATAATATGTAAAATTGACAACATGTATGTAATGTATATTTAACAGATTGAACAGAGAATTTGTAAAATGGAGTCAGTCAAAAATGCAGTGTCATGACGCTAGCCACAAGTGCAAGGGATTAGAAACCACTAGGAGGTTAAAGTGATTTAGCACAAGTGGAATAGTTTAATGACATCATGGTGTGTCAGGATGTGATTGGTTAAAATCATGTCTGATTAGTTCCAAATGTGTATAAAGGAACTGGCTTGTATAATGGTAAATTGGGACTGTTTATGGTGAGAAAACAGTACCCCACACTCTGTTGATTTGTATATGTGATATTGCTTGGTGTTATGCTGCTGTTATGATTATCTGTATATCTACTGTATATATTCAATATAAGAGTTTTATTCTAAGTCATGTTTCTTTGTCTCTCTGTCCCTAAGTTCCAATAACACTTATTGCTTATCTACACTTTCTCTACATGCTGCTGCTGCTAAGCTCATTTTTCTCTGCCACTTATTAGAATTTGTTTGATAGCTACGTGCTCCAAATGCAAGGACATTTGCACAACCACCTGGCAGGTCGCCTTCGATTTGTATTCCTGCACGGAGCGGGGGTGGAATCGAGGGCCTTCGAGGCCCCTCCCAGCTTCTAGATTCTACGATTCTGCAATCTTTTTAGGAAAAGGGGAAACCCTGCACCATCTGGGAAACGGTCAAAGAGTGCTGAGACGGAGAACGAGACAGGGCCGCCCCTGCAAGCCTCAGAAAGGCTCAGCCTCGGGTCCTCCATGGCCGATACTAGTTCCTAATAGAACGAAAAACAACGCTGCCACAAGAGAGCCACAAAGGAAGGTGTCCGGGAGTGCCACGACAGGGCTGGGACCCTGTCCATCTCCCCGATCCTCTCCGCAAGGCCAACGATGAAAAGTTGGTTCAGAGAGGCATAGACCAAAACTGATAGAGGGCCACCGGTGTCTTCCGTCAATCATAGAACTGGGCCTCCCAACCTCGAGTCCCCAGATGTTCTTGGACGGCAGAAGCAAGGGCTTCTGGGAGTTACAGTCCGAGAACGCCTGGGGACCCTACGGTCGGGAGCCCCTCTCCTAGGAGAAGATCGCTGTCCCGATACCAAGCCGAGGGCTGGCTTTTTTTTTTGGAACCAGAGGAAGGCAGAGCGCCTTCGTCCTTACGTCGATGAAGGCCGCCACCTCTTGAAGGACCAGGTTCCACTCCACTTGGTCCTCCGTGTTGAAGCGGTGGGTGTAGTCTTCGATCTCATCGGACAATTCCTGGGATGGGGAAGGAGGGAGGGAGCGGGGAACAAAAGGCAGCAGTCAAGGGCGGGCTCTAAAAAGGTGTAGCCCAGCCCTTGTGGGCTACGTTTCCGAGATTCTGTAGGCAACCACTACACATAGTGCACCCGACAAGGGAACCAACAACGCTTCGCACCCACCCCACGGAGGATCCCGTGTATCTGTGCACCTCTCAGATACATCTGAGCCACGCCTCTCGTTCTGTTCAGCCTAAGCGGCACCTCAGTTATTTAATTTATTCATCGCATTGGAAATCGGCAGTATAGTGAGCAGAGCTTTGGACTAGGATGGGTGAGGCCTAGATTTAAAAGCTCTCTGGATCCTTGACTTCTGCCCAACCCTACCTCCGCAGGGCTGCAGGGAGGCCAGCGCCCAGCTCTTTTGAGAGGCGAACTTGGCCTAGTTCGGAAAAGGCACGGCGGTTTACCTTGACAAGATCTTTGACCACATCCATTTTGTTCAGCAAAAGGCAAACCACGATGAACCGGGCATAGTAGCGCAGTTTCTTAACGACCAGTTCGGGCCTGGAAAGAGGAAAGTTTAAAAAAAAACGGGGATGGGAAAAGGGACTCGGTCAACATGGAGGTAAGTAGACACACAAAGAAGGCAGATCGGTTGGAGGAATGTTTACATTTTAAGCATGTTTGGGATGTAACCGGTGGGGGGGGGGAGATTTCATCCACAGCATTTATATGATTCCTGGAGCAGGAAAGCTTGACTGTCGGGTCATCATTCCGGGGGTTTCACACAAAACCTTTATATTTATACGTATACAAACAACCAAGTAAGAACAAGGCTAACGGACAAAGCGACAATTGTTTGTTAATCCAAAAAAAATGAGATTATAAAACTGTCTTCTCACACGGTCACGCTGCTATTTGATGCTGTCAAGTCAGAACTGACTTGCGGCAAATGTAGCAGGGAGATTGAGGCAAGAGAGATGTTTAAGGAGGTTTTTTTTTTAACCAGTTCCACGTCACCCAGCAAGGATTTGAACCCACGCCTCCTGAGGCCAAGCCCAATCATCTATCCACTACACCAGGGCTGTCCATCTTTGAACAGGCCAAGGTCTACTTTTTCCGGCCCAAAGTGCCTGAGGGCTACTACACTAAAACCTCTACTTACGAATTTATCCGTTCCGAGCACATGCTCATAAGTAAAAACTTTTGTAAGTAGAGCAGCGGTTTCCCATAGGAATGCATTGAAAACCAATTAATCTGTTCTGGAGGGAACAAATTTCAATGCGCCACGGCCCTTGAACTGCCCCCGCTCAGCTGAGACAGTGGGCTGGCAGACCCAGAACTTTGCTGGGGCAGTGGTAGTCCTTGCGCTGGGGGAGGGAGGAGTGGAGAACTTGTCCCCTCAGTTATTTATTGGTGGCCGGCGGGCTACTTTTGAACCCTTCGCGGGCTACCAGTAGCCCCCGGTCTACCTGTTGGGCAGGCCTGCTCTATCCACTACACCACACTGGGTACCCCACTTGGTCATGGGGGGGGGTCCCGACATAAATACTCAGGACACACGTTTGCAACCCTGAGTTTGAGGATGTGGACCTTGATCTGAAAAACAACCGCCCCCTGATGAAATTGAAAACCTGGCTTTTCACGCAGGCCTCCCCAGGGTCCGGGTCACAACTCTAAGCGATGCATTTCTGTTTAAGATTCACACCGCCTCTGCCCCTTTGAATTGGTGTTGCTCGTTCTTTTTTTTCCGTTTTGCCCTGTTTATACCTGTCCATTCTGTCCGCCACTCTGAGCGGTTAACAAAGCTTACATAAAGTTCTGATCCAATTCAAATAATACAATAAAACAATCAAATACGTCTGTGAAGATTCTCAGTCCTCCAGGTGAGTTTATCTGGAAGTTGAGTCATGGCTACTGGACTTCTTTTTCTTGAGAGACAGAAACGTTTCGCTGCTCATCCAAACAGCTTCATCAGTCTGAATACAGCTAGCGTGAGTCCTCCATCTTATGGTCAGTCAGCTTTGACCTCTTGTCACCCTGGTCTGAATTAGGCTCATAAAATGAACAATGGCCTGAATAGGCTCGTTAGGGAGACAATAGTAATTCAGACCAGGGTGACAAGAGGTCAAAGCTGACTGACTATAAGATGGAGGACTCGCACTAGCTGTATTCAGACTGAGGAAGCTGTTTGGATGAGCAGCGAAACGTTTCTATCTCTCAAAAAAGAAGTCCAGTAGCCATGACTCAACTTCCAGAAAAACAATCAAATACAACAAAACGTAAGACATTTTACAGAACCCGTATGCCTCAAAAACCGTCAAATGGCGAGCAAAAGGGGCTGAAGACAGAGCGAGAAAAGAGGGTCGAGCAAACGCCACGCTAGAAAACGGTCAACAAAAGGCACACCAAAGCTTGCAGGAAAAGTAATAAGGCACAGCCACCCACTTATGAACCCCTGCAACTCTGGCAGCCAGCCACCGAGGAGGAAGAGGGCCTGAAGAGAAAGCTCTTTGCCAGCTTACGGAAGGGGAGCCAAGACGGGACCACAACCTGGCCTCCTGTGGCAGGGAGTTCCAAAGTCCGGGCGCAGGGGGCTATGCCTCTGTCGCCCCGGGAGTAACCAAGAGCTCCTGCCCGAGGGGGACTCCCGCCAGTTTAATACACCCACGCAATCCCGTTTGTAAATCGTCAAAAACTCACAAGACGGAGGCATGGCCTGACCTGTCTTCTTTGTTGACTTGAGAATAGTAGGACCTCTGCCGGATAGCAGAATAGAAGGAGAAGGCTTCGTTGAGATAGCTGGTTTCCGATGTGCGAAGGCTGAAGGAAGACACGGGAAAGCTCAGCTGGCTGCCGGGAGAACAAGCCCGCGGCCCGTCTCCGCCACTTCGAAACAGCCAACCTGGGAGTCAGGGCTGCCCAGGCCACCACCACCCTCCTCGCTGGAATTTCTGACCGGGCACCAAACTATCTGCCCCTCAGCGCCTCACATACGAGGGTCGTGCACGGAAAGGCAGTGAGAAAGACACAAAACACGCACAGTCTCCATCAAAACATCACATGGCAGGGATTATTATTATTATTATTATTATTATTATTATTATTATTATTATTATTATTATTATTATTATTATTATTTAACCGCACAGCTATCTACGCTGGATTTTACATTACCAATCACTAGTCAAACGCTTCCCAAGCGTTTAGGACTCAGTGATGTATCGGCGAATTATGGGAGCAGATCCCAGTAAGGTGGCTTTCTGCATCTGACTGATGGTGACTTTGTCCACTCCAATTTCTTCTAGATACTTGCTTAGGTCTTTGGGCACCGCACCCAGTGTGCCAATTACCACTGGGACCACCCGTACTGGTTTATGCCAGAGTCTCTGAAGTTCCATTTTGAGATCCTGATATCGGGTAATTTTTTCAAGTTGTTTCTCAGTGACTCTACCATCTCCTGGTATAGCAACATCAATGATCCACACTTTTTTCTTCTCCACAATCACAATATCTGGGGTATTATGCTCCAAAACCCTGTCTGTCTGTATTCAGAAGTCCCAAAGTAATTTTGCATGCTCATTTTCAGTCACTTTTTCAGGCTTATTATTATTATTATTATTATTATTATTATTATTATTATTATTATTATTATTATTATTATTATTATTATTATTTGGAAGTTGAGTCATGGCTACTGGACTTTTTGAGAGATAGAAACGTTTCGCTGTTCATCCAAATAGCTTCATCAGTCTGAATACAGCTAGTGCAAGTCCTCCATCTTATAGCAGGGCTGTCCAACAGGTAGACCGCGGGCTACTGGTAGCCCGTGAAGGGTTCAAAAGTAGCCCACCAGGCATCAATAAAAAAACGTGAGGGAATATGTTCTCCACCCCTCCCTCCCCCATCTCAATGATCTCTACTGCACCAGCAAAGTTCTGGGTCTGCCAGCTCACTTACTCAGCTGAGTGGGCAATTCAAGGACCATGAGCATGTGCTCGGAATGGATAAAATTTGTAAGTAGAGGTATTAGTGTAGTAGCCTTCAGGCACTTTAGGCCGGAAAAAGTAGACCTCGGCCTGTTCAACTCTGGACAGCCCTGTCTTATAGTAAGGCTAGGGATACTATTGTCTCCCTAACGAGCCTATTCAGGCCATTGTTCATCTTATGAGCCTAATTCAGACCAGGGTGACAAGAGGTCAAAGCTGACTGACTATAAGATGGAGGACTTGCACTAGCTGTACTCAGAATGATGAAGC